>SJYX01021701.1:318920-329608 GCA_006410675.1 Oreotragus oreotragus
GTATAACAAAAAGTATATAAGCAAACCTGAAAAATAAAGAAATCGAATCAGTTTCTGGAAAGACTGATTCCCCCGTGTCGTTTCTTTCTTGCTCCCCGTTTTTCTGGCTGAATTCCCATCTGGAATGTGGGTACTCACCAAGCCTGCTAATTCTGCCTGGGCTTCTAAGATCGGACCGGGGAGGCCTCAGTGCCTTCTCTCCTTCGGGAGAACAGAAAGACGCCTGTGGCCTACGTAGGTGGTGATTGGTATTCCACATAAACCAAGTTATTCAGCCTCTTTTTCTCCACTAACTTTCCTACTACACTATCTGTTTCTAATCTCTCTATATATCTGTAATTAAATAAGTTTTTTCCTAGGACACCTATGCCGTCTCCTCTTTGAATTACCCTGGATCCACCGGCACCAAAAGAAAGGCATAGAATGCACAATGTCATTTATAAATGATGTCACTTATTTACTTGAAAAATTCTGAATTTTTTCATTTCAGTAAAAATCTGAGTATCATGACTTTTTTTTCCCTTCTAGAATGAGAGTTTGATCCTGCTATCCTAGTTTATGCTGGCCTTATAGAATGTATCATGTCAAAAACAATCTTATCTGTTTTTTATATCAGATCCTAAAACAAATTCACAGTTGGATCCAGCAGAAGGGAAGGCTGGGCTGTCAAAGAAACAGATGTTGGCATTGTAAAAGCAGATGCTCTATGCTTACTTTTACATGCCAAAAATTCTATTATTAAAATTCAACATCTGTCTTTTTAGAGAAATTACTATGGCTCAACCAAGTTGAAAGTGAGCCTTCGTATTCAGTTACAGGAATTCTGTGACTCAGAATGCTATATATTTGAAGATCAAGCAAGTAAACCAGATAAGAACCTCTTCCAAAAGTAGAAGGCCTTCCAGTGATGTATGCAAGTAGCCTCTGACATGAAAAGTTTCTCATGCAAATTGAATCTAACTTCTGCTCCCCGAACACTCCCTCTCCCTTGAAGAACCTGGAAATGACAGGGACTGGTGTGGAACTACCCATTAGAAGGAAGACAAGGCAGCTTTTGCATCTGAGGAACTGAGGTCTGAGCTCAGGAGTGTTCCTGGAGAGACTTCTGATCAGTAATGAAGGGAAACCTATCTAAGCCTGGGCTTTGAAATCTTGCATCCTTGATAAGGTCAAAGATACAGAGCTGGTTGCCCTAGGAACCTAATTAAAGCCCTGCCTCTCTGAGAGAAATTAAACATTGGCAGGAAGGAAGGCACCAGCAGCTGTCAGGAAGCCATTTCTTCAAGGACAGCCGCACCTTGACAGCACTTTAAAAGTGTTTTCCTCATCTGCTCTGTGAACTCCTAAAAATCTGTCCTTTCATCTCTGATTTGACAGCTGGCCCTGAACAACTTAGTGAGTCTGTGCTGCTTTTCCCATGTAGGAAACTGCATTGACGCACGGGCTTTCTTATTTGTGGCAACTCAAAGTTGGAATGATTGGACAATGAAGCAAACGATGGCTCATTCATTAGGAGGGTGGTGGAGGGGAAGCACCATATTAAGCAAGGAACCTGTTTCCAGTGTCATTTCTAAATTACATGGTTGGAGTTTCAGTGCAGCTTTTCACTTGACTGTTAAGGGAGAGGGTTGGAGAATCCATTTAAACCCACAGAAACTGGATGGCAGAGTGCACGTAGGCACTAAACATATATGGCTATGCTTTCAGAGATTCTGAAGTCTTGGAAGAAAAGGTGTAATACCTGTAGGTTTCCATAATATTTCTCAACATGAGTTCTGTAAGTCCACTGCAATTCTCATTGGGAAATGCCAGGAAGAAATTGCTTTTTAACTGTGGATTTGGCATCTAGATATTGATGCCTGTAAGAAGAATTTGGGTTTGACAATGACTAGGGGATGAGAAAATCCACAAGGGAATTTTCTGAGCACAAAAGAGAGAAATAAAAAACTTGTTAGGAAAAGCAGAGAAAAAATATATTTCTACTATAAGAAATCATCAAATAAATACTTCACTTCTGGTTGAAGACTGAATTTGAATGCTGGGAAGTCCAAACTCTATAAATATGCAAGTTCGCATGTATCAGTACTTGAAAGATATTTTCTCAGTAATGACAGTAGTCGGGAGATATCTCTCTCAGGACCATTGGGAGGGTCTTAATAAGAAATTTGTAGCTGTCCAGGTTAGTATCTGTTACATAATGCTGAGATCAGCATTAAAAGCAATAAACGAAAAACAAAATACTATCCTGGAGCCATTTATTTTAGCACTTTATTTATTTATTAGAGAATTCATTCCAGTATTCTTGCCTAGACAGAATTCCATGGACAGAGGTGGACTACAGTACATGAGGTCACAGAGTTGAACACAGCTGAGCGACTAACAATCCCACTCCAGTACTCTTGCCTGGAAAATCCCATGGATGGAGGAGCCTGGAAGGCTGCAGTCCAGGGGCTTGCTGAGGGTCGGACCTGACTGAGCGACTTTGCTTTCACTTTTCACTGTCATGCATTGGAGAAGGAAATGGCAACCCACTCCAGTGTTCTTGCCTGGAGAATCCCAGGGACGGGGGAGCCCGGTGGGCTGGTGTCTATGGGGTCGCACAGAGTCGGACACGACTGAAGGGACTTAGCAGCAGCAGAGCAACTAACACACACATTTATTTATTTGTATTTTGTCTGTGCTGGGTCTTCATGGCTGCGTGGGCTTTTCTCTAGTTGGAGAGAGCAGAGGCTGCTTTCTAGTTGTGGTGCACAGGCTTCTCACCGTGCTGGCTTCTCTTGTTGCAGATCACAGGTGTGTGGACTCAGTAGTTGTTGCTCCCAAGCTCTAGAGCTCAGGCTCAATAGTTGGTGGTGCATGGACTTACTTGCTTTGCAGCATATGGCATCTTCTTGGACCAGGGATCAAACCCATGTCCCATGCATTGGCAGGTGGATTCTAACCACTGGACCACCAGGGAAGCCCTGCTGCTGCTGCTGCTAAGTCACTTCAGTCGTGTCCGACTCTGTGTGACCCCATAGATGGCAGCCCACCAGGCTCCCCCGTCCCTGGGATTCTCCAGGCAAGAACACTGGAGTGGGTTGCCATTTCCTTCTCCAATGCATGAAAGAGAAAAGTGAAAGTGAAGTCGCTCAGTCTGTCCAACTGGTAGCGACCCCATGGACTGCAGCCCACCAGGCTACTCCGTCCATGGGATTTTCCAGGCAAGAGTACTGGGGTGGGGTGCCATTGCCTTCCCCCAGGGAAGCCCTAGCGCTTAATATTTTAAAGCTCCCCTTCTGGCATATATGTGCTGACTGTTAGGATAAGTTTGCTCTCGCATGCTGGCTTTATATAGAAATGACTTTGACCTCTTTAAAAGTGCAACTGATTCTTTCATTCAGCTTCAACTTTAGGAGCTGGAGTAAATTGAGACAGAGTGACAACACCAATATTTTCTTTAATAAATAAAGAAAAATAACACAGACGCCAGAAATGTACATTGTTCTTTGATCCTTCCAAAGGATGAGGACTCTTACAATTTGCTCTGATTTTCTCTGATGCAGTGGGATGCTGCGGAAGGAATACTCAGATCTTCCTGGGTGAATGAGAGAAGGCTTCACAGACCTGCTATTTTGGTTGAGATCTAAGAGATGAGAAAAATTTTGCTGAAGGTGTAAAATAGAGAGACATAGGCAAGTGTGATATGTCCGGGTACCTACGACTTCCTTTCCTGTCTTTGTTCCTTGCAATTCGCTTTTTATCCAGTGGCCAAAAGTGTTCTTTTTAAAACATAAAGATCCAGTTACATCAATCCTTTGCCTAGTACCCCCTTTTGACTTCACAGTGCCAAACCTTTCTCCTGATCTATTCCTTCTGTCTGTTACTTTTCAGACACTTTGGCCTTCTTTCTGTTTCTTGAACCGTTCTCCTTAGTCTTTACCTGTGTTCCCTCTGCTAGAATGTTCTCCCTCCAGATTTTCAAAAGTTGGTTTCTTATTATTCAAGCCTTTCTTGAACACCTTCCCAATTTATTCATAACATTTATCCCTCTCTGAATTTGTTAATTTGATACTTACTGTCTCGCTAAAGAGAACATAAGTATCATTAGACCAGGGACGTCTTCATCTAGCTTCAGTAAATTTTTTGTTCTTAAGACAGAATTGTCACACGTGGTAGATGTTCCACTAACACTTATTGAATAGACAAGTGAAGAATGGAGGAATAAATATTTTTGTAAAGTTGAAAATAATGTTAGAAAATATAGTTTGAGAGGTAGATAGACATCAGATAATTAGGACTATATGCTGTGTTGCTGCTGCTGCTGCTAAGTCACTTCAGTCGTGTCCAACTCTGTGTGACCCCATAGACGGCAGCCCACCAGGCTCCCCTGTCCCTGGGATTCTCCAGGCAAGAATACTGGAGTAGGTTGCCATTTCCTTCTCCAATGCATGAAAGAGAAAAGTGAAAGTGAAGTGCTCAGTCTGTCCGACTGTTAGCGACCCCATGGACTGCAGCCCACCAGGCTACTCCGTCCATTGGATTTTCCAGGCAAAAGTACTGGGGTGGGGTGCCATTGCCTTCCCCGATATGCTGTGTTAGGAACTTTAAATTTTATTCTGGAAGTGTGTAAAAGGCATTGAATAACTTTGAGAAGGAGGGAAGCATTCAGAATTCCTATTTAATAATATTGTTTGGCTTCTTGTGGAAGGATGGATTGATGAAGAAGGCTGAAAAATAAGGACGTGAGTTAGACATATGTTCCAATATACTTTGACATAAAGGTGGTCAAGGGAGAAAGCTTTGCATGGTGGTCAATTGTGTGAGTTGTGAAGTCACACTGCATGGGTTTGAATAATGGCTCCCTATTTTTTCTTCTGTGAAATTGTGGCAAATTACACAGAGCCTCTGAACCATTTATGAAAATTTGCCTTTCAGGTCTTCAACTGCAGGGAGAGTAACAGCCTCAGCTGCTGTGGTCTGAAATCTATCACCGCATTTCCACCAAGGCCACATTTCCCTGGGCTGCTTTTAGCTAGTAACTGAACGTGGTGGGGATACTAAGGCAGGTCCTTTGCTGGGAGATGTGGGACACCTCTGAACAGTGAATTTATCTTGAGGACTCCCCATTGGCTTTTCAAAACATTTTTTAGGACTGCACTGTGGTCTAAGGAGTTTCTACTCAACCTTCCTTCCCTCTCTTCCTCCCTCCTTCACATAGGTTTACCTGCGTCTTGGTCAGAGTCCTCTCCCAGCCTCCTCTGGCTTGCATCCACTTTCCCCTCCAGGAGTTTCCCCCAATAATCTCTTGCTAATCCTGCCTGCTTCCTGGGGACCTGAACAGATACACTTTTTAGTATTAATTCCCTGCTGCTGTTTTTGTTATTTGGAAAGCAGTTTTAAAGAGAATAGATAGAACCCGGTGATAGCCTGGATGTTTGTAGTAAATCAGAAGGAAGTGTGCACGCCCAGGTTTTTGATCACGTGATCTTAAGTAACTGAGGCAAAGATACCTCCTTGTACAGACAAGGAATACAGAAGAACTATGTTTGAGGAAAATGGGAATAAAAATGCGGTTTGTTTGGACATGTTACTCTCGATATCCCTCTAAGACATCTTGAATAAATGCCCAGTTGGTCATGGATCTGGAGCTCAGAAGATTTGGGCTAGAGACTGTGAGGAATGGTATCAACGTGTGAGTACAAGCCATGGGAATAGATGAGACCCGGAAGAAAGAGCAGGAGTTGCTTCAGGGAGCAGCAGTTCTTCGTATGCGGTGAAGGAGGAGTCAGTAAAGGAGAGAGAACAGACAGTTGATTATAAAGCTGCAATTAAGTTCAAGAACAGAAATATGGATTAATGCAATAGCATAGAAAACTCAGGACTGGCATTAATCTGTGTAATATGTTTTTATGTGACAGTACAGTGGAATTGGGAAGATTGTAGGAATCTGGATAAATATAAATCAAATTCACACCTAACATAAACCCAAATATATATGTAAGTAGATAAAGTATAAAAGTCAAACAAAATAGTCTAGATTATTGTATACCAAGTTTTGATTAGAGTTGAGAAAAATTACTAAATTTTAGAGAGTTGATACTGTTCCATGTAGCACATGAAAAAAATATCATATCCAATCAAATAAACATTTAAGCTATTTGTAAGGTTAAAATAAATGTAACAAAGCAAAAATGGAAATCAAGACTTAAAAATATTTAGAAAATTTACAAATCTTTAAAAATACAGTTTAAAAACAGAACATTTAGAAATATTAGTTGAATAAGAGACAAAGATTCATACCAACATTATTCTATAAAGTGTAAAAAGTTCAATAAATAAATTGGCAAAAGACATAATAGAAAAAAATAGACACAACTATAAGCAAGCATATGGAAGATTTCTACCTCATTAGTGATGAAACATATGGAGATCAACCTCTTTATTTATCCAGGTATAAAAATTAAAAATGTTTGGAGGTACAGTTTTATACTTGTAAAAATAACAAAATGGAAAATAACTTGCTAATCATTGTAGATTCCTTTGGTTATTTCATTCCTCATGTGTCTCATATTTTATCAATCATTAAATGTATTTACTAATTTAGCAAATGTTAAATAGTGCTGTGTGCTGGATATTGCTCTAGGGACTAAGGACAAGTGGTGGATAAGATAAGGTCTTTCTTCATATCACTCTTTTTTCTCTCATTAGTATGGCTGTAAGAGTTTAGTCATCCTTTGTTTCTTGCTCATGGTGATAATATTCCGAATATACTGGTTCCACCTTTTCTCAATCAGTTTTTTTACCTTAATGATAAAGTGACTTTTTTAAACAAAATTTTTTGTGAACTTCATTTTGTATATATATCAAAGAGTATATAAAATATGAAGCTTATATTTAATTTTAATTTGCATTTTATTATTACTAATGAAGAAGAGCATTTTTTTAATGATTAGAGGTCATTTGTTTTCTTTTCTATGAAATGTTTATTCAAGTCTTTTCCTCCTTTTGGCCAGTTTATTTGTCTTTATCATAACAATTTGGGGATTTGATAATCCATACCTACTAATCCTTTGGTACCTGTGTGTTTGTGCATGTGTGTATGTGCATTTGTGTAAACTCTAACCCCCCTCCCCTGCCCCAAGCACATACATAAATGTTTTTCTTCCGATTAGCAGTTCTTAATTTTAAAGTCAAATTTATCAATCTTTTCCTTAATAGTTGTTTGTGTTTTTTGATTCTTTTTATGAAATATTTTCCTAGTACACATTTATGAAGATATTTGGCTAGATTATTTCAAAGTACTCTATGAGTTTATTTTTTAATGTGTGTTTGTGCATGTGTGTATGTGCATTTGTGTAAACTCTAACCCCCCTCCCCTGCCCCAAGCACATACATAAATGTTTTTCTTCCGATTAGCAGTTCTTAATTTTAAAGTCAAATTTATCAATCTTTTCCTTAATAGTTGTTTGTGTTTTTTGATTCTTTTTATGAAATATTTTCCTAGTACACATTTATGAAGATATTTGGCTAGATTATTTCAAAGTACTCTATGAGTTTATTTTTTACCTTTATTTTTAATTCTCTAGGAATTGATTTTTATATATGATGTATGGTAGAGATCCATTTTTTTTTTTCAGATAGATAAGCAATTGTCATAAAACCATTTGTTAGGAAGTCTATACTTTTCCTACTGCTTTATAATACTATCTTTGTGATAAATAATTTTCCATATGCATGTGGGTCTATTTGGGTGTTCCATATTTCACTGTTCTATTTTACTTATGATGCACCAAACTGACTTAATAACCATAGCTTTAAATAAAAAGTATTGGTAGTCAGTAGGGCAAATACTCCAACATTATTTTCTTAGGAATATTTTGTGTAATTTGGATCTTTGCTCTTTCACATGAATTTTAGAATCAGCTTGCCAAGTTCTGTGAGAAGAAAAATCCTATTGGGATTCTGATTGGAATTGCCTTAAATGTGTAGATCAAATTGAGAGAATTGACAGCTTTATGAGTTTGAATCTTTCTATCCAAGAACATGGTTTATCACTCTATTTGGGTTAGATTTTTTTAACAGCTTTTAATAAAGTTTTATAGTTCTATCTATAAAAATAGTGCAGATCTTTCTTAGATTTATTCCTAGCTACCTTTTATTTTCGTTGCTATAATAAGTGGTTATATTTTTAGAGTTACATTTTCAAACAAAATTTCAAACTGTTGCTGATGTCCAGAAATGCAATTTTTTGTGTGTGTATTTTATGTTCAACAGCATCTTCATCAACACTGTTAAAATCTTTTAGAATTTCCAGATGTCTGTCTGTAGTTTCTTTTTAGGGTTTCTGCCCAGCCAATTACAGTATTTCCAAGTATTAGCAATATCTAGTTTATTCATTTCTTATCCTTGTAACTTTCATTTGTTTCCCCTTAAGCTCCGTGTTAAAGAATTTCCAATACAATGCTGCAGAGAATTAGTTCTAGCAGATATCTTTTATTTTACAGTATTGGGAATGCTTTCAACATTTCACCATTATATTTGATGTTTATAGTAGGTTTTGGTAGTTACCCTCTGATCAGGTTAAGCAATATTATTTCTAGCCTTGCCTTCTATGTTTTTTGATATCATGAAAAGATAATACATTTTATAAAAAATGATTTTCTCATCTACCAAGATGATCATGTCATTTTTCTGCTTTAATGTATTCATGGTGTATATATTCAATAAATTTTTTGTTTTCTGATTTAAAATTAACTTGCAGTGTTGAATATAGTAAACCAATTTGGTCACAATTTAATCTTCTTAAAACATTATTGGATTTGATTTACTAAGGTTTAAAATTGTTTTTTGTCTATCTTCATGGATGAAATTAACTATTATTTAATCTTCTGGTTCTTTGTTAGGTTATAATAGCCCCATAAAGTGAATTGAGGAATTTTCTCTTGTAATTTCTGGATGAATTTGTATTAAATTGGAATACCTGTCTTTGAATGTTTGGTAGTGTTACCTTAATTTTTATCCGAACTTCTTGTTTTCTTGATAAGAAAATTTCAGTTGGTTCAATTCCTTTAATTAATTAGGCCTCTTGGGATGCCTATTTCTTCTGTAGTCAGTTATGTTATATTTTTTTAGGACTTTTTTAAATTTCATATTTTTAAAATTCAGTTGTTCATAATGTCTAATCTGTTTAGTTTCTCGACATCTGTGGGTTATATTTTTCAATCCTATTATTTTTACTGTGTTTTCTCCTAAATGCTCTGATTTTCTCTTCATTACTCTTGCTTCTCTCTTTTTATCTTTTAAAATGAACCAACATTTGCTTTGTTGATATTTTTATTCCATATTTAGTTCCCATTTCATTATTTTCTGCTCTAACCTTTATTTCTTTCTCTATGCTTGCTTTGGCTTTATTCTGATGACCTTTTAAAATGTGTTATTTGCATGCTTAGATCATTGATTTTTGAAAAGCTTTTCCCTAATGAAAGCAATTAAGGCTTCATATTTCTTAGTTTTATTCAACAAGCTGTAGCTTGTCATATTTTTGTTGTTCAATTATAAGTATTTTTATATTTCTATTGTGATTTCTTCTTTGACCTATCAGTCATTTAGAGGAATGCTTTTGAATTTCCATGACTGTGTAAGATTGAAGAACCATATGTTTACAATTGATTTTAACATTTGTTGCATTGGGTTTAGCAGACATGTCCAGTTGACACAGTTCTCTGAATTTATTGGATTTTGTTTACACATGTGGCCTAGTAGTTGGTCATTCTTCAGAATTATTTCTTCTATGCTTGAAAAAATGTGAAGGTTACAATTGTTGGTTCAATCCTGTGTATATCTCCTTTGGAACAAATTCCTTTATTTTGCCATTCACATCTTCTATTAATATATCTTAACTAATTTTTGTCTTCTTTCTCTTCCAATTGTTGAGAGAAATAATAAAATTTCTTATTATGCTGAAATAAATGGCTGGTTTTAGGGCTGGGGCAAAGAAAATATGACATGGACTTGTATCATTGTATAGTGCCAGAGAGGAAGAAAGTACTCAAAAAACACGAGGATAGGACCCTGTTAATGGGTCAACCTGAAAGAGCTCCCAAAGGCCAAACCAGAATATCTTGAGCAAAAAAATATTAACAGATAATGTGTATTGCATTATAACCCAAAGTATAATGTCAGTCTATGTGAGTGTAAACTGATACAAATAAATCATTGAAAAAAGTAAACAAGAGAAACAAGTTTATGATGTGCCAAGCACAGGTACAGACATTGCAGATATGTCAACGGAAGAAGTAGAAAAATTATTTCATCCATCTTATTAGAACTGATTCAAATGTATTCTTTTTAATGGCTGAGTAATACTGCATTGTGTATATGTACCACAGCTTTTGGAACCGATTATACAGAGTGAAGTAAGCCAGAAAGAAAAACACCAATACAGTATACTAACACATATATATGGAATTTAGAAAGATGGTAATGAGGACCCTGTATGCAAGACAGCAAAATAGACACAGATGTGTAGAGCGGACTTTTGGACTCCGAGGGAGAGGGAGAAGGAGAGGGTGGGATGATTTGGGAGAATAGCATTGAAATATGTATACTATCATGTAAGAAACGAATTGCCAGTCTGTGCTCGATGCAGGATGTTTGGGGCTGGTGTATAGGGATGATCCGGAGGGATGATGGGGGGTGGGAGGTGG
>SJYX01021701.1:332678-353152 GCA_006410675.1 Oreotragus oreotragus
TTTTAGCTCCTCCTCACTTTCTGCCATAAGGGTGGTGTCATCCGCATATCTCAGGTGGTTGATATTTCTCCCAGCAATCTTGATTCCAGCTTGTGTTTCCTCCATTCCAGCGTTTCTCATGATGTACTTTGAATATAAATTAAATAAGCAGGGAGACAATATACAGCCTTGATGTACTCCTTTGCCTATTTGGAACCAGTCTGTTGTTCCATGTCCAGTTCTAACTGTTGCTTCCTGACCTGCATACAGATTTCTCAAGAGGCAGGTTAGGTGGTCTGGTATTCCCATCTCTTTAAGAATTCTCCACAGTTTATAAAACTGTAAAGAAGAAAGGGAATGCTGTTGAATTTTTATCAATAAATATATAAGACATCATTTCAAGGTGACTTTTGAGCAGACACAGGAAAGGAGTGGAAGAGTTATATAAGCATCTAGGGAAAGGGTGTTTCAGGGTTGGAAAACAGAAAATAGAAAAGACTGAGGCAAGAGTGTGCCTAGGTGTTCAAGGGCAGGCAAGTCGGTTGTAGCTGGAGTAGAATGACCAAGGGAAAGGGTAGAAGGAGGTAAGATTAAAGAAGTATATTAATTTCCTAGGGCTGCCATAGTATAATACCACAAACATTTTTTCATCTAGTTTTTATTGAGATATAATTGACATACAGTTCTGTGTATGTTTAAGATATACAGCATAATGATTTGACTCTTACTTTATGACATTATTATCACAAGTTTAGTGAATATCCATAACCTCATATGGATGCAAAACTAAAGAAAATAGAAAATGATTTTTGTGTGTGTGATGAGAACACATAGGACTTACTCTTAACAACTTGCAGATATAATACTCAGCAGCGTTAACTGTATTTATCATGTTGTACATTACATCATGTTGTAATGTACTGAAGTTCTGTACCTTTTGACTGTCTTCATCCAATTCCCCTCCCCTCTTCCTCTATTTCTGGTAACCACAAATCTGATCTGTTTTCTGAGTTTGTTTGAAGTAAAATAGATTTATAACACTATGTTAGTTCCTGTTACACAATCATTTCAAAATAATCTTTATGATAAATATAGTTGTGCTATGTCATACAAAGATATTACTTATTGTTTATAGTCCCCACCCTGTACATTTCATACTCGTGATTCATTTATTTTACAACTAGAAGTTTGTAACTGTTAATCTCCCTAATCTATTTCTTTTTTCCCCAGAACCCCCTCCTCTGGCAGACACTTATTCTATTTATCTTTAATTCTGTTTTTGTTTTGTTATGTTTGTTCATTTATTTTTTAGAATCCCAATATAAATGAAGTCATATAATATTTCTTTTTCTCTGAATCATTACACTTAGCATAAAATCCACTAGGTCCATCCATGTTATCACAAAGAGCAAGATTTCATTATTTTTTTCTGGCTGAGTAATATTCCATTTTTTACAGGTATATATTACATCTTTTTATTCATTCATCTAGTGTAAGGCACTTAGGTGGCTTTGATATCTTGAATGTCTGTTTCCGGTTAGGCAAGTTTTTGGCTGTTATGTCTTCAGATATGTTCTCTGCCCCTTTCTTTTCTCTTCTCCTCTTGGGATTCTTATATTTTGCATGTGAATATGCTTGATATTGGAGAAGGCAATGGCACCTCACTCCAGTAATCTTGCCTGGAAAATCCCATGGACGGAGGAGCCTGGTGGGCTGCAGTCCATGGGATCACTAAGAGTTGGACACGACTGAGTGAATTCACTTTCACTTTTCACTTTTATGCATTGGAGAAGGAAATGGCAACCCACTCCAGTGTTCTTGCCTGGAGAATCCCAGGGACGGGGGAGCCTAGTGGGCTGCCATCTATGGGGTCGCACAGAGTCGGACACGACTGAAGCAACTTAGCAGCAGCAGCAGCAGCATCCTTGATATTGTCTTAGAAGTCTTTTCAACTGTCCTTATTTCCTTTTATTCTTTTTTTCTATAATGCTTTCAGTGATTTCCACTAGTTTTGTCTTTCAGCTCACTGATCTGTTCCTCTGTATCATCTAATCTACTCTATTTTTTAGCCCTAGTTTTTCTTTGTTTTCTAACTTTTTAAATACTTCTTACTGTTTTCATCCATTTCCCCCCTGTATTCTTTGATCATTACATTTAATTCTTTGTCAGGAATCTTGCTTATCTCCATTTCACTTAGTTCTTCTGAGGTATTATCCTGTTCCTTAATTTGAAACATAATCCTCTGTAGTTTAATTTTGCCCAGTTTGCTGTTTTTATTTCTAGGTATTTGATAGGTTGGTTATGTTTCCTGACTTTGGAAAAGTGGCCTTTTATAGTTGATGTCATATGTGCCCCCTCAATATACTCCCCTGTTGTTACCAGAGCTGTATATTCTAGCGGTACACTCTGTTTGTGCTGAGTGAATCCTGTTGTGGTAGGCTGACTGTTGCATACTGTCTTGTAGGCATGGCTGGCCCCTAGTCCTGTTAGATGGTTGCCAGGCCCTGCCTTGTTTGGAGGCTGCCAGCTGCTTGTGAGTGGGCCAGGTCACAAGGCTAATGGCTGTGGGCCTCCATGGGTCCCAGGGCCAGTACTGGCCTATTGGAGAATGGAGTCAGGCTCTAGAGTGGGTGGTTGCTGGGCTGGGGGTCTTAGATCTAATGTCAGACTGCTGGTGGGTGAGGCAAGTTTCAAACATGGCTGTCTGTAAAGTCTGAGGTGTCCCAGAACTGATATAGGCATGTTTATGAATGGGCGTGCATCCTGGAGCAACTGGCTGAGGGGTCCACAGTATCTTAAAGCTGGTGTAGACCTGCTGGTGGTGATCCAGAGCTAGCGCTGGATCATTGGTAGGTTGAGCCAGGTTCCTAGATCTTTGGGTATAGGTGCCTTCGGGGGCTCAGAAGCTGAGTGGGTAGAGTCAATTCCTAACATGGCTGGTGTGTCATCCAACATGTTCCACAGCTGGTTTTGGCCTGCTCGTGGATGGGATCGGAACCTAGATAGTCATGGGGCTGGTGCCTAGTCACTGGCGGATGAGGTCAGGTCCTACATCTAGTACCAGCCACTGGTCACTGGAGCCAGGATCCAGGGCCTCTGACTGCAGGGCCCCGTGTTTTTCGGGTTGGTGCCAGCATATTGATATGTGAGGCTGAGTCCTGGACCTTCTGGTGGACAGGCCTGAGTCCTGGGGCATCTATGGCCTGAGGAGTCCTTATGCAGCAGGACTGCTGGTGGATGGGGCTGTGACTCTGCTGGGCCCTCTGTTTGCCCTGAAGTGTCCCAGTATTGGTGTCGATACGCTGATGGGTGGGACTGGGTCCTGGCGTTAACCAGGAGGGAGGATCACAAATGGTGCTTGCCAACACCAGTGTTTGTGCTGTAGAAGAAGCTCCTCCAAAAGGCTGTCGTTAGTGTTCATACCCCCAGGCCCAGCCCCAGCTGCCTTCTACTTCTCTGGTACACTCTGCAAGATCCGCAGGTGAGTCTGACCTAGGTACCTTTCAGATTACTGCTTCTGCTCCAGACCCTCAGAGTGTGCAGAGTTTTGTTGTTGTTGTTGTTGGTGGTGAGTTGCCCAGTCACGTCTGACTCTTTGCGACCCCATGGACTGCAGCATGCCAGGCCTCCCTGTCCCTCACCATCTCCTGGAGTTTGCCCAAGTTCATTGCATCAGTGATGATGTCCAGCCATCTCATCCTCTGACGCCCTCTTCTCCTGCTCTCTATCTTTCCCAGAGTCAGCGACTTTTCTGATGAGTCATCTNGACCCCATGGACTGCAGCATGCCAGGCCTCCCTGTCCCTCACCATCTCCTGGAGTTTGCCCAAGTTCATTGCATCAGTGATGATGTCCAGCCATCTCATCCTCTGACGCCCTCTTCTCCTGCTCTCTATCTTTCCCAGAGTCAGCGACTTTTCTGATGAGTCATCTGTTCGCATCAGATGACCAAAAATACTGGAGCTACATCTTCAGCATTAGTCCTTCCAATGAATATTCTGGGTTGATCTCCCTTAAGATTGACTGTGTGTGCCATTTAAGAGCAGTCTCTATTTCCCACAGCCCACTGGATTTTCCAGAAGTAAATAATACTGACTTTAAAGCCAAACAACCTGGGAGCTCCTATTCCCAGTGCAGGATGCCTGGCTGGAGAGCCCAATGTGGCCTCTGACTACTTCTAGAGGAGAGTCTCTTGTAATTGTATTTATCTCGTCTTTGTGGTGACCCATCCAAGAGTTTGGGGCTTGACTATATTGCTTCTCCACTCCTCTTACCTGTCTCACTTTGTTTCCTTCTTTATATCTTTAATTGTAGAAGATCGTTCCTGCTAATCTTCCAGTTTTTCTCATCAATAGTTTCCTCTGTAAATAGTCATTTTGATGTGCCCCTGGAAGGAAGTGAGCTCAGGATCTTCCTACTCTACCATCTTGGCTACTCTCCATCACAAAGCTAATTAAAGAGTGGCTCAAATCAACCTAAATGTATTCTCTCAAAGTTCCAGAGGCTAGAAGTCTGAGATACAGGTGTTGGCAGGTTGATTCCTTCTGGGAGTTCTGTGGGAGTTTGTTTCATGCCCCTCTCCTAGCTTCTGGTGGTTGCTAGCAGTTCTAGACATTCCTTAGTTTGCAGATCCACTGATCCAATCTCTCCCTTCTTGGCATTATTTCTCCACAACCCACTACCCCTTGTGGTTCTGTGTTTTTGTTCTTTTTCCCTTCTTATAAGGAAAGTCTTTGATTAAGGTCAACCCTAATGCAGTCTAATCTCATCCTAACTAGCTACATCTGCAAAGATTTTATTTCCAAATAAGGTCATATTCTGAAGTTCTAGATGGACTTGATTTGAGGGGAAAAACTATATAACCACTCTAAGAAATAACATGGGCCAAATCATTTTAGTCTCTGTAGGCCATGGTACACGAGTATTTCTGAGCTATGCTGTTGGAGAAGACTCTTGAGAGTCCCTTGGACTGCAAGGAAATCAAACCAATCAATACTAAAGGAAATCAGTCCTGAATATTCATTGGAAGGACTGATGCTGAAGCTCCAATACTTTGGCTACCTGATGCAAAGAACCAACTCATTAGAAAAGACCCTGATGCTGGGAGAAAGATCAAAGACAGGAGGAGAAGGGGATGGCAGAGGATTAGATGGTTGTATGGCATCACTGACTCAATGGACATGAGCTTAAGCATCTCCAGGAGATGGTGAAGGACAGGGAAGCTGGTGTGCTGCGTTGGACATGACTGAGTTACTGAAAAACAAGGCCATAGTAACGTGTTTGACATTTACATCTTAAGGATGTCGAAAAGTGTTATATTCTAGATGTTTTCAAAGTAGATCTAACAGAATATTCTAATGAACTGGAGGTGGCATGGGAGAAAAAGAGAGGAGTAAAGATTACTCAAGATGTTTTATTTAATCTTGAGATAAAATAGTTGCCATTGCCTTGAGATAAGAAAAGCTGCGGAGTGGGTCAAATTTTAGGAGACATATTGAATGATTCATTTTTGCTATAATTTCAGGTGCCAGTTAGATATGGAAAGTAATGTGTCCATTAGGTATCTAACTATATAAGTCTCAGTGCAGTGAGGAAGACTTGGAAAGAGACTTAAACCTGAGAGTCATCAGCATATAGGTAGCAATTTAAATCTATGTGATTGGATGCATTCACCAAAGGAGTGAGGATAGAAAAGAGGCCAGAGATGGAATCTTAGGCCACTTTAACAAGATCAGAGATCAGTAAGAATTACCAGAAGGAACTGCTGGTGAGGGAATATGAAAATCAGAAGAGTTGGGTGTCCTGTTATCCAAGTGAAAAAAGTGTTTTAACAAAGAGGAAATTATCAACTCTGAAATGCTGGGAGAAATATCAGGGGGACCAAACATTAACATTGAATTAGCAATGGGGGGCCATTAGTGACCTTCATAAAAGCATATTTAGTAGAAAAGTGGGCATGAATGCCAGTTAGGAAAGCCATGAGAAAATAGTAGAGAGGAATTTATGAGAATGGAGAACTTGGTAAAAAATGTTGCTATAGAGCAATGGCACAGGAGGCTGTGATCAAGACCATCCCCAAGAAAAAGAAATGCAAAAAGGCAAAACAGTTGTCTGAGGAGACCTTGAAAATAGCTGTGAAAAGAAAACAAGTGAAAGGCAAAGGAGAAAAGGAGAGAAATACCCATTTGAATGCAGAGTTCCAAAGAATAGCAAGGAGAGATAATAAAGCCTTCCTCAGTGATCAATGCAAAGGAATAGAGGAATACAATAGAATGGGAAAGACTAGAGATCTCTTCAAGAAAATCAGAGATACTAAGGAAACATTTCATGCAAAGAGGGACTCAATAATGAACAGAAATGGTATGGACCTAACAGAAGCAGAAGATATTAAGAAGAGGTGGCAAGAATACACAGAACTATACAAAAAAATCATCATGACCCAGATAACCATGATGGTGTGATACTCACCTAGAGGCAGATATCTTGGAATGTGAAGTCAAGTGGGCCTTAGGAAGCATCACTAAGAACAAAGCTAGTGGAGGTGATGGAATTCCAACTGAGCTATTTTAAATCCTAAAAGATGATGCTGTGAAAGTGCTGCACTCAACATGCCAGCAAATATGGAAAACTCAGCAGTGGCCACAGGACTGGAAAAAGTCAGTTTTCATTCCAATCCCAAAGAAAGGCAATGCTAAAGAATGCTCAAACTACTGTACAATTGCACTCATCTCACACGGTAGAAAAATAATGCTCAAGATTCTCCAAGCCAGGTTTCAAAAGCATGTGAACCATGAACTTCCAGATGTTCAAGCTGGTTTTAGAAAAGGCAGAGGAACCAGAGATCAAATTGCCAACATCCACTGGATCATCAAAAAATAACTTATATGCAGAGTACATCATGAGAAACGCTGGGCTGGATGGAGCACAGCGGGAATCAATATTGCTAGGAGAAATATCAATAACCTCAGATACGCAGATGACACAGAACTTATGGCAGAAAGTGAAGAAGAACTAAAAAGCCTCTTGATGAAAGTCAAAGAGGAGAGTGAAAAAGTTGGCTTAAAGCTCAACGTTCAGAAAACTAAGATTATGGCATCTAGTCCCATCACTTCATGGCAAATAGATAGGGAAACAATGGAAACAGTGACAGTCTATATTTATTTATTTATTTATTGTGCTCCAAAATCATTGCAGATGATGACTGCAGCCATGAAATTAATAGACACTTACTCCTTGGAAGAAAAGTTATGACCAACCTAGATAGCATATTAAAAGGCAGAGACATTACTTTGCCAACAAAGATCCATCTAGTCAAAGCTATGGTTTTTCCAGTAGTCATGTATAGATTTGGACTATAAAGAAAGCTGAGCATTGAAGAATTGATGCTTTTGAACAGTGTCATTGGTAAAGACTCTTGAGAGCTCTTGGACTGCAAGTAGATCTAACCAGTCCCTGTCTCTTATACACATCTAGATGTGTATAAGAGACAGGTATGTGTCCTGGGGCGCTCCTGAAGCAGCGCATGGCTCTAGCCCCCTAAAGCCCTGCCGGCAGAACAAACCTTCCCTGGACTNTTCCACTAGTTTTGTCTTTCAGCTCACTGATCTGTTCCTCTGTATCATCTAATCTACTCTATTTTTTAGCCCTAGTTTTTCTTTGTTTTCTAACTTTTTAAATACTTCTTACTGTTTTCATCCATTTCCCCCCTGTATTCTTTGATCATTACATTTAATTCTTTGTCAGGAATCTTGCTTATCTCCATTTCACTTAGTTCTTCTGAGGTATTATCCTGTTCCTTAATTTGAAACATAATCCTCTGTAGTTTAATTTTGCCCAGTTTGCTGTTTTTATTTCTAGGTATTTGATAGGTTGGTTATGTTTCCTGACTTTGGAAAAGTGGCCTTTTATAGTTGATGTCATATGTGCCCCCTCAATATACTCCCCTGTTGTTACCAGAGCTGTATATTCTAGCGGTACACTCTGTTTGTGCTGAGTGAATCCTGTTGTGGTAGGCTGACTGTTGCATACTGTCTTGTAGGCATGGCTGGCCCCTAGTCCTGTTAGATGGTTGCCAGGCCCTGCCTTGTTTGGAGGCTGCCAGCTGCTTGTGAGTGGGCCAGGTCACAAGGCTAATGGCTGTGGGCCTCCATGGGTCCCAGGGCCAGTACTGGCCTATTGGAGAATGGAGTCAGGCTCTAGAGTGGGTGGTTGCTGGGCTGGGGGTCTTAGATCTAATGTCAGACTGCTGGTGGGTGAGGCAAGTTTCAAACATGGCTGTCTGTAAAGTCTGAGGTGTCCCAGAACTGATATAGGCATGTTTATGAATGGGCGTGCATCCTGGAGCAACTGGCTGAGGGGTCCACAGTATCTTAAAGCTGGTGTAGACCTGCTGGTGGTGATCCAGAGCTAGCGCTGGATCATTGGTAGGTTGAGCCAGGTTCCTAGATCTTTGGGTATAGGTGCCTTCGGGGGCTCAGAAGCTGAGTGGGTAGAGTCAATTCCTAACATGGCTGGTGTGTCATCCAACATGTTCCACAGCTGGTTTTGGCCTGCTCGTGGATAGGATCGGAACCTAGATAGTCATGGGGCTGGTGCCTAGTCACTGGCGGATGAGGTCAGGTCCTACATCTAGTACCAGCCACTGGTCACTGGAGCCAGGATCCAGGGCCTCTGACTGCAGGGCCCCGTGTTTTTCGGGTTGGTGCCAGCATATTGATATGTGAGGCTGAGTCCTGGACCTTCTGGTGGACAGGCCTGAGTCCTGGGGCATCTATGGCCTGAGGAGTCCTTATGCAGCAGGACTGCTGGTGGATGGGGCTGTGACTCTGCTGGGCCCTCTGTTTGCCCTGAAGTGTCCCAGTATTGGTGTCGATACGCTGATGGGTGGGACTGGGTCCTGGCGTTAACCAGGAGGGAGGATCACAAATGGTGCTTGCCAACACCAGTGTTTGTGCTGTAGAAGAAGCTCCTCCAAAAGGCTGTCGTTAGTGTTCATACCCCCAGGCCCAGCCCCAGCTGCCTTCTACTTCTCTGGTACACTCTGCAAGATCCGCAGGTGAGTCTGACCTAGGTACCTTTCAGATTACTGCTTCTGCTCCAGACCCTCAGAGTGTGCAGAGTTTTGTTGTTGTTGTTGTTGGTGGTGAGTTGCCCAGTCACGTCTGACTCTTTGCGACCCCATGGACTGCAGCATGCCAGGCCTCCCTGTCCCTCACCATCTCCTGGAGTTTGCCCAAGTTCATTGCATCAGTGATGATGTCCAGCCATCTCATCCTCTGACGCCCTCTTCTCCTGCTCTCTATCTTTCCCAGAGTCAGCGACTTTTCTGATGAGTCATCTGTTCGCATCAGATGACCAAAAATACTGGAGCTACATCTTCAGCATTAGTCCTTCCAATGAATATTCTGGGTTGATCTCCCTTAAGATTGACTGTGTGTGCCATTTAAGAGCAGTCTCTATTTCCCACAGCCCACTGGATTTTCCAGAAGTAAATAATACTGACTTTAAAGCCAAACAACCTGGGAGCTCCTATTCCCAGTGCAGGATGCCTGGCTGGAGAGCCCAATGTGGCCTCTGACTACTTCTAGAGGAGAGTCTCTTGTAATTGTATTTATCTCGTCTTTGTGGTGACCCATCCAAGAGTTTGGGGCTTGACTATATTGCTTCTCCACTCCTCTTACCTGTCTCACTTTGTTTCCTTCTTTATATCTTTAATTGTAGAAGATCGTTCCTGCTAATCTTCCAGTTTTTCTCATCAATAGTTTCCTCTGTAAATAGTCATTTTGATGTGCCCCTGGAAGGAAGTGAGCTCAGGATCTTCCTACTCTACCATCTTGGCTACTCTCCATCACAAAGCTAATTAAAGAGTGGCTCAAATCAACCTAAATGTATTCTCTCAAAGTTCCAGAGGCTAGAAGTCTGAGATACAGGTGTTGGCAGGTTGATTCCTTCTGGGAGTTCTGTGGGAGTTTGTTTCATGCCCCTCTCCTAGCTTCTGGTGGTTGCTAGCAGTTCTAGACATTCCTTAGTTTGCAGATCCACTGATCCAATCTCTCCCTTCTTGGCATTATTTCTCCACAACCCACTACCCCTTGTGGTTCTGTGTTTTTGTTCTTTTTCCCTTCTTATAAGGAAAGTCTTTGATTAAGGTCAACCCTAATGCAGTCTAATCTCATCCTAACTAGCTACATCTGCAAAGATTTTATTTCCAAATAAGGTCATATTCTGAAGTTCTAGATGGACTTGATTTGAGGGGAAAAACTATATAACCACTCTAAGAAATAACATGGGCCAAATCATTTTAGTCTCTGTAGGCCATGGTACACGAGTATTTCTGAGCTATGCTGTTGGAGAAGACTCTTGAGAGTCCCTTGGACTGCAAGGAAATCAAACCAATCAATACTAAAGGAAATCAGTCCTGAATATTCATTGGAAGGACTGATGCTGAAGCTCCAATACTTTGGCTACCTGATGCAAAGAACCAACTCATTAGAAAAGACCCTGATGCTGGGAGAAAGATCAAAGACAGGAGGAGAAGGGGATGGCAGAGGATTAGATGGTTGTATGGCATCACTGACTCAATGGACATGAGCTTAAGCATCTCCAGGAGATGGTGAAGGACAGGGAAGCTGGTGTGCTGCGTTGGACATGACTGAGTTACTGAAAAACAAGGCCATAGTAACGTGTTTGACATTTACATCTTAAGGATGTCGAAAAGTGTTATATTCTAGATGTTTTCAAAGTAGATCTAACAGAATATTCTAATGAACTGGAGGTGGCATGGGAGAAAAAGAGAGGAGTAAAGATTACTCAAGATGTTTTATTTAATCTTGAGATAAAATAGTTGCCATTGCCTTGAGATAAGAAAAGCTGCGGAGTGGGTCAAATTTTAGGAGACATATTGAATGATTCATTTTTGCTATAATTTCAGGTGCCAGTTAGATATGGAAAGTAATGTGTCCATTAGGTATCTAACTATATAAGTCTCAGTGCAGTGAGGAAGACTTGGAAAGAGACTTAAACCTGAGAGTCATCAGCATATAGGTAGCAATTTAAATCTATGTGATTGGATGCATTCACCAAAGGAGTGAGGATAGAAAAGAGGCCAGAGATGGAATCTTAGGCCACTTTAACAAGATCAGAGATCAGTAAGAATTACCAGAAGGAACTGCTGGTGAGGGAATATGAAAATCAGAAGAGTTGGGTGTCCTGTTATCCAAGTGAAAAAAATGTTTTAACAAAGAGGAAATTATCAACTCTGAAATGCTGGGAGAAATATCAGGGGGACCAAACATTAACATTGAATTAGCAATGGGGGGCCATTAGTGACCTTCATAAAAGCATATTTAGTAGAAAAGTGGGCATGAATGCCAGTTAGGAAAGCCATGAGAAAATAGTAGAGAGGAATTTATGAGAATGGAGAACTTGGTAAAAAATGTTGCTATAGAGCAATGGCACAGGAGGCTGTGATCAAGACCATCCCCAAGAAAAAGAAATGCAAAAAGGCAAAACAGTTGTCTGAGGAGACCTTGAAAATAGCTGTGAAAAGAAAACAAGTGAAAGGCAAAGGAGAAAAGGAGAGAAATACCCATTTGAATGCAGAGTTCCAAAGAATAGCAAGGAGAGATAATAAAGCCTTCCTCAGTGATCAATAGAGACATTACTTTGCCAACAAAGATCCATCTAGTCAAAGCTATGGTTTTTCCAGTAGTCATGTATAGATTTGGACTATAAAGAAAGCTGAGCATTGAAGAATTGATGCTTTTGAACAGTGTCATTGGTAAAGACTCTTGAGAGCTCTTGGACTGCAAGTAGATCTAACCAGTCCATCCGAAAGGAGATCAGTCTTGAATGTTCATTGGAAGGACTGATGCTGAAGTTGAAACTTCAGTACTTTGGCCACCTGATGTGAAGAGCTGACTCATTTGAAGACTCTGATGCTGGGAAAATTGAAAGTGGGAGGAGAAGGGGAAGGCAGAGAATGAGATGGTTGGTTGGCACCACCAACTCAATGGGCATAAGTTTGAGTAAACTCCAAGAATTGGTGATGGACCAGGAGGCCTGGCATGCTGCAGTCCATGGGGTCTCAAAGAGTCGGACACAACTGAGGACGGAACTCAACGCATAGAGCAAAGATTACCAATTGGGACAGTTCTTCTCATGGGAAATTTGGTCATGTCTGGAGACATTCTTTGATGTGATAACTCTGGCTGGAGGGTGCTACTCTCAACTAAGTGACAGGAGACAAGAATATTGTTAAACATCTTACTGTACAGAAGACCATCCTTCACAAAAGCATCCAGATCATTCTCCATTCTTCCTCATGGAAACGTAGCTTTAAAACTATTTCAGCTTTCTCTCATGCCTACTCTTTATGCTATAGTTATCTAACATCCTCTAGGTAATTACCCTTCATTTTTAGAAAATTTAAGCTCTTGATTTACCCTTACTCCTTGAGCCACTCCCATCTGGATTCTTACTGATTTCAGTATCCACATAGAAAATCCTTCTAATAGCCGTGGCTTCCCAGTTCCTGGAATTTCTTTCCTTCGGTGAGCTTGTTCTCCAGCTCATTACTTCCACAGTCCCTCTCCCTGAAAGTCTTGTTGCCACTCAATGCAAGCCCTCCATAAACTGTTTCAAAGAAATAAGAAGGCTAATTTTTGACCATTGTCCTCTATCTTTTCAGGCAATCTACTGTTCAGACTCCATTCATGTGATTTCACGGGATCCTAAGTTTATTTTCTAACACGTTTTAATTGTTTCTCATCCACTTCATGTTCTCACTTTTCTCTTTACCTAGTCTATACAATTCTATACATTCTATACAATTTTTCTTCCTTATTTGTTCTCTTGTACTTCTGAAGCTGAATTATCTCACTTGAAGTTTGTGACCATAAACTTCAAGAATTATTAGTGTTCCTTGCAATAATTCTACCTTTCCTTACTTTATTAACCCTTCTAATCATTATTCCATATTTTCTTAAACCCCTGTATTCCCCCACCAACCTTTGCTATACTTTCAATTGATGACCTTTTTCTCTATTTCATGGATAAATGATTCTCAGAATAGAACTTCTTCAAGCTTCTTCTATCATGTCTACCTGCTCACCAACATTTATACTTATATACTTAGCTTTTCCGTCTGGTATTAAAACTGAATTTTCTGAATCCCTCAATCTAAGGTTAGCCTCTTCAGTTAGACACTTGACTCCATTTATTTTCAGTTTCTAATTGTTTTACAATTTCTCTTTTAGAGGAGCTTTAATTTTGTGTCTATTTGCAGATTAAAAAAATTATCTTCAGTTTTACTAAGTTTATATTAGATCCTGGTGATACCCTTCAGTAATTCTGGAAAAAGGGTTCTATTATCTCTTGGAACCATGGTAAATATAGGTAATATCCATTGTCAAGACATCCTGGGACTTTGGATGATTATTAGAATTTATCCCTTTGTCCTCCATGTCACTTAATGCACTTCAATACTTTTTTCTCTGTGTACAACATTCTAAGCAATTTCTTAAAATCTGCCTACTGTTCACTAATTTTCTCTTGGCCTGTTTTCTAATCTTCTGCATAATTCTTCACTTTAGTTTTAAATTTGTTAACATTTTTATTCCTTTTAGAAAAGCACAATGGCCAACTTCTTGCATATTTAAAGTTCTAGACACCCAAAAGGCTGTATTTTTCTCCGATATCCTAGTGATTTTTGGTGCTTGCTTTTCCTTCTGGAGAAGGAAATGGCAACCCACTCCAGTGTTCTTGCCTTGAAAATCCCATGGACTGAGGAGCCTGGTAGGCTACAGTCAATGGAGTTGCAAAGAGTTGGACATGACTGAGCAACTTCACTTTTCCTTCATATGTGTTCACACTACTTCTAACTTTATCAGAGTCCCTTAATTTCTTGTAGGCTCATTCAATTATTTAAAACATTTCTTCTGCCCAATCCCACCCTCTTTCAAATTTTAACAAACATTTTCACATGTTAGTGTTTGAATGTTTTCAACATCTCTATTCTACCCTAGTGACAGAAATGAAAGTCCCATAAATTCTTTCCAACAGTTAATTTTTAACACCCTTCCCATTCAGTAAGAGAAAAGAAATACTAAAGCTGTAAGGCACAGTTCTGCAAGCTATGGCCCATGGGCCAAATCTAGTCCTTTGTCTCTTTTTGTGTGGCCTATGAACTAAGAATAAATTTTAACATTCTACAAGAGTGAAAAACAAGTAGTATTTTGTGACATGCAAAAGTCACATACAATTCACATTTCAGTGCCCATAAATAGAGTTTTACTGGAATACATTTAAGCACATTTGCTTATGTGTTGCCTATGGTTGCTTTAACACTAAAGTGGCAGAGTTGAGTTGTGACAGATACAGCATGGCCCTGAAAGCCTAAAATATTTACTATTTGGCCTTTTACAGAAAAGTTTTATAGACCTCTGCGGTAAAGCAACACCTTTCATGTTTACCCAGTACAAGGAATTGAGACTTAAAATTGCTAAGAAAGAGATAGTTTCTTTGTAATTCATGAGTATAGGTGTTCATTTATTCCAAATTATTTCTTTTTCAAACACACTTCAGATTCTCTTTGACACTGATGATCAATATTTTCATGATACAAATCACATTATTTTTAATGTTGTGCTCTTCTTGCTATGTTACTGAGATCATCTTTGCCATATGGTAACCAGCAGAGCTCTGAAGTTTCTAACTATGTTGCTCCTCCCATTTACACTTGCCATTTTTTAAAACAGAAAGTGTCCAAATTCTATAGGGCGTAGGAGTTTTCCATTTACTCTGCAGAAACATGTTACATGAGGAGGAAATAAAATCTGCAGCCGATATGCATTAAAGTGGCTTTCTTTATTTCTGGGAGTTAAACACATTTTGTCAGATAACTGAAAATAGCCTTCCTCCTTTGGTAGAAATTGGACTTCCAGCAGCCGATGGGAAAGCTGTTGTCTGGAGGAGGGAATGATCTGAACAGTTACTGTAAAGTATCCCTAGTCATCAGCCTTGCCATAAATGTGCCTGGAATAATCTTCCATAGTATATTTTTAAATCTTTCACTCAGCCTAATGAGATTTCTAAGTCAATCTGTGTGGAGAAACTTAAATTAGAGAAATTAAATAGCCTCTTCCCCCACTACCACCCCACAACACATTTTGAGTTTCCATTAAACAATAACAGAATTTAATAAGCCATTTCTAGCATAGAGAAGAGACCCTGGAGGGATTCTGAACCACAAATATTTAGTGAGAATGCAATATTCTTCCGTACTTGGGGTTACATGAAAGAATTAAACTGAAATTGGGTTGTTTCTGGCTGAGTTGAAGGTAATTAAGCAGTGGGCCAAAGAGCGTTGGAAAGAGGAGTCAAGGACAGGGTGAATTTGCAGGAAGGGTAGCAGCATTGCAGATCCAAACTTTAAGGGAGGTAAACAAAGACATTCCAGAGACAAAGTAGAAAAATAACCAGGTGGCTGTTCACAGCGAGGATGGCAGGTAAAAGTCTTATATGTGATGCTGTTGTGAATATTTCATATGGGCCAAGATCCAGCTGTTGGCTTTTGCTTTTTGAGTCTGGCTAATTTAAATGAGATTTATTCCTGTCAGTATCATACTGTTTTAGAAAATGCCACAACAAAAAGTGAATTCTAACAGGATCTCAGGCAAAAGTTAGGACTCTCCTGGTACAACTGGAGAGGGTGGATACAGAGCAGGAATCCTTCTGGCAAAATCCCAGGGAGAATTTCCTCTCATTATAAATAGCTCTTCCATTTTTTTAAAAAAACTTAAAATAGTTAGCCTCATCTAGACCAGTGGTTCACAATTCTGGTTGTTAGAATCACCTGTGGAACTGACATGTACACACACACACACACACACACACACCCCCGAAGGTCTACCTTAAACCACTTAGGTCTGAATTTCTGGGTGTAGGGGAGATCCAAGCAGCACTGACAGTTTTAAAAGCTCCCTGGGAAATTCTAATGTGCAGCCAGGCTTAAGAACTGTTGACCTACACTGGAGTTTATCCAACTGTGGGACTGTCCTGTGGCTCATAGGATGTTTAGGAGCATTCTTGGTCTCCCCACTAGATGCCAGTAGCACTCTCCTCCCCATTAACTTGTGGCAACTAAGATTTCTCCAGGCATTGTCAAATTCTCCCAAGAGGCAAAATTGTCCTCCAGTTGAGAATCACTGGTTAAGTCCAAATGAAACTAGGAATAATCAGATAGGTGCTCTAAGACACATTCCAGTTCCTTTAAGGAGGAGAAGACAACTTACATAAGACATCATAATAAATTCAGTTACATTGAAAGTTAGTATAGCCAGTATGGAAAATAGCATAGAAATTCTTCAATAACTTAAAAATAGAATTACCATACAACCCAGGAGTTCCACTTCTGGGTACTTATCTGAAGGAAATGAAATGAAGATCTTGAAGAGATATCTCTACTCTTATGTTCATTGCAGCATTACTCACAAGGGAAAAGATATAAAAACAATGTAAGTATCCACCAATGGATAAATAGATAAAGGAAATGTGGTATACATAGAATGGAAAATTATTCAGCCATGAGAAAGAAGAAAACCCTGCCATTTGAAATAATATATATGGACCTTGAGGATACTATGCTAAGTAAATAAGTCAGACAGAGAAAAATAAATACTCTATCATCTTAGAAAAGGCAGAGGAACCAGAGATCAAATTGCCAACATCCGCTAGATCATCGAAAAACCAAGAGAGTTCCAGAAAAACATCTATTTCTGCTTTATTGACTATGCCAAAGCCTTTGACTGTGTGGATCACAATAAACTGTGGAAGATTCTGAAAGACATGGGAATACCACACTGCCTGACCTGCCTCTTGAGAAACCTGTATGCAGGTCAGGAAGCAACAGTTAGAACTGGACATGGAACAACGGACTGGTTCCAAATAGGAAAAGGAGTATGTCAAGACTATATATCGTCACTGTGCTTATTTAACTTATATGCAGAGTACATCATGAGAAATGCTGGACTGGATGAAGCACAAGCTCAAATCAAGATTATGGGAGAAATATCAATAACCTCAGATATGCAGATGACACCACCCTTATAACAAAGTGAAGAACTAAAGAGCCTCATGATGAAAGTGAAAGAGGAGAGTGAAAAAGTTGGCTTAAAACTCAACATTTAGAAAACTAAATCATGGCGTCTGGTCCCATCATTTCATGGCAATTAGAAGGGGAAACAGTGGAAACAGTGGCTGACTTTATTTTTCTGGGCTCCAAAATCACTGCAGATGGTGATTGCAGCCATGAAATTAAAAGACAGTTACTCCTTGGAAGGAAAGTTATGACCAACCTAGATAGCATATTCAAAAGCAGAGATATTACTTTGCTAACAAAGGTCTATCTAGTCAAGGCTATGGTTTTTCCAGTTATCATGTATGGATGTGAGAGATGGACTATAAAGAAAGGTGAGTGCCAAAGGATTAATCCTTTTGAACTGTGGTGTTGGAGAAGACTCTTGAGAGTTCCCTGGACTGCAAGGAGATCCAAACAGTCCATCCTAAAGGAGATCAGTCCTGGGTGTTCATTGGAAGGACTGATGTTGAAGCTGAAACTCCCATACTTTGGCCACCTGATATGAAGAGCTGACTCATTTGAAAAGACCCTGATGCTGGGAAAGACTGAAGGCAGGAGGAGAAGGGAGGACAGAGCATGAGATGGTTGGATGGCATCACTGACTCAATTGACATGGGTTTGGGTGAACTCCGGGAGTTGGTGATGGACAGGGAGGCCTGGTGTGCTGCAGTTCATGGGGTCGCAAAGAATCGGACATGACTGAGTGACTGAACTGAACTGAACTTATTTATATGTGGAATCTAAAAAAGATTTGTAAAGTTAGAGTAAAATGGTGGTTTCCATCGGCTGGAAGGTAAGGGAAATGGGAAGATATTGGGCAAATGGTACAAACTTTTTGTTATAAAACAAATACTGGGGATTTAATACAAAACTTGGGGACTATAATTAACAATACTATATTATACACTTGATAGTTGCTAAGATAGATTTTAGATGTTCTTACCACACACACACACAAATACATACGTACATACATATAAATGGAAGTTATATCAGGTGACAGATGTGCTAACTAGCCTCATTGTGGTAATCATTTCACAAATATTATGTGTATGAAATCATCACGTTGTACACCTTAAACTACATAACATTATATGTCAATTCTACCTCAGTAAAGCTGGGAAAAAATTCAGATACATTGAGTAATATAGACAATATAGGTTCTATATTTTTCTCATATTTTTATATTATTCTTCATGAATCTACGAAGATAGCTCCTTCATTTGAAAATAACCCTTTCAATATTTTAATTAATATTATGTTTTATACCATGCATTCTATTTTACTTACAGTTTTATGTGAGTGGTGTTAATATAGAAAAAGAATTCCTGGTTACCTAATCCATGAGTTAGATGATCAACTGTTATACTTTAAAAAGAAAGTTCAGCAGAGAATGTCCAATAAGGGGATGGAAAACAGAATCCCGTACTCCACAAGGGTCAAAATAGGACATGGTGATTATGATGAGTATGTGTCAAATACTGCCCTAAACACTTTACATGGTTTGTCTTTTTAAAACATTCACAAATAACCCTATGAAAATTAACACCATCTACTGGTAAGAACTATGTTCATATTTACAACCAATTTTCCCTGCTTGGGAGACACTGTGGTATAATGGGAAGAAAATTTAGAAAGACCTGCATTTGAATCCTGATGATATCAATTGTTAGATGTTTGTCCTTGGGTCAGTTATACATTTTGGTTCCATTTCCTAGTATTTAAGGTGAAAATATCAAAGCTATTATGTGTGATACTTATAAATCATGCATATAAGACACAATATCCGGTGATGATTGGCGTAAAATATTAGATTTCTTTTTATGAAGTACTGACTATTCTAGGTAGATTTTTCTCCTTTAACCCTCACAACGTTTGTGTGATTTAAATATTATTACTTTGTTTTACACTTGAAACCAAAATTTAGAAAAATTAAATAACTTGTTTGAAGACAAGCTCTAAGTCACAGGGTCAGACTTTGAACCCAGGCAATCACCGGAGTGAGAAAACTGAGATGGAAAATTGCCTATTAGGTAGTATCCTTGAGTCCTCTTTAGGCAGCACATGGATACTTTTTATTTGTGTATTCTATTGCTGATCACTGCTTCCTAGGTGGCTCAGGGGTAAAGAATATGCTTGTCACTGCAGGAGATGCAGATTTCATCCCCTGGGTTGGGAAGATCCCCTGGAGAAGGGAATGACTACCCACTCTAGTTTTCATGCTTAGGAAATACCGTGGATGGAGGAGCCTGTAGGGCTATAGTCCATAGGATCGCAAAAGAGTCAGATACAACTTAATGACTAGACAACAGCAACTGCTGACCACCACAGGATACTCTACAGTGCAGTTCAGTTCAGTTGCTCAGTGATGTCTGACTCCATGTGACACCACAGTCTGTAGCTCACCGGGTTTCCCTGTCCATCACCAACACCCAGAGGTTACTCAAACGCATATCCGATTGAGTCGGTGATGCCATCCAACCATCACATCCTCTTTCGCCCCCTTTTCCTCCTGCCTTCAATCTTTCACAACATCAGGGCCTTTTCTAGTGAGTCAGTTCTTCCCATCAGGTGGCCAAAGTATTGGAGTTTCAGCTTCAGCATCAGTCCTTCCAATGAATATTCAGGACTGCTTTCCTTTAGGATAAACTGGTCGAATCTCCTTGCAGTCCAAGGGACTCTCAAGAGTCTTCTGCAATGCTGCTGCTGCTGCTAAATCACTTCGGTCGTGTCCGACTCTGTACGACCCCATAGATTGCAGCCCACCAGGCTCCGCCATCCCTGGGATTCTCCAGGCAAGAACACTGGAGTGGGCTGCCATTTCCGTCTCCAATGCATGAAAGTGAAAAGTGAAAGTGAAGTCGCTCAGTCGTGTCCGACTCTTCGCGATCCCATGGGCTGCAGCCTACCAGGCTCCTCCATCCATGGGATTTTCCCGGCAAGAGTACTGGAGTGGGGTGCCATTGCCTTCTCCAGTCTTCTGCAATACCACAGTTCAAAAGCATAAATTCTTTATTACTCAGCTTTCTTTATAGTCCAACCCTCACATCTCACATCCATACATGACTACTGGAAAAACCATACCTTTGACTAGATGGATCTTTGTTGGCAAAGTAATGTCTGCTTTTTAATTTGCTGTCTAGGTTGGTCATAACTTTTCTCCCCAGGAGCAAGCATCTTTTAATTTCATCACTTTCATCAAGAGGCTCTTTATTTCTTCACTTTCTGCCATAAGGATGGTGTTATCTGCATACCTGAGGTTACTGATATTTCTCCCAGCAATCTTGATTCCAGCTTGTGCTTCTTCCAGCCCAGCATGTCTCATGATGTACTCTGCATAGAAGTTAAATAAGCAGGGA
>SJYX01021701.1:360695-391234 GCA_006410675.1 Oreotragus oreotragus
TTCTAGTAGTCATGTATAAATATGAGAGCTGGACTATGAAGGAAGCTGAGCACTGAAGAATTGATGCTTTTGAACTGTGGTGTTGGAGAAGACTCTTGAGAGTCCCTTGGACTGCAAGCAAATCAAACCAGTCCATCCTAAAGGAAGTCAGTCCTGAATATTCATTGTAAGGACTGATGCTGAAGTTGAAACTCCAATACTTTGGCCACCTGATGTAAAGAACTGACTCATTGGAAAAGACCCTGATACTGAGACAGATTCAAGGCGAGAGGAGAAGGGGATGACAGAGGATGAGATGGTTGGATGACACGATTGACTCAGTGGACATGAGTTTGAGAAAACTCTGGGAGTTGGTGATGGACAGAGAGGCCTGGCATGCTGCAGTCCATTGGGTCACAAGAGTCAGACACGACTGAGTAACTGAACTGAACTGAACTGATGGATAAGTGCAGCAGAAACGTGAAATCCTCATGATAAAGCTATCTTACATTCATTTTGCATCTATTATGAACAGACACATTTTGCATGTGTTTTATTATTGCATCATAGAACACAGTAAGTTATCTATAAACTTTCTTTCTGTTATAACATTCCAGTATATCGTTAGGTACTGTATGTTTGGAATAAATGGTCACATTATTTAAGAAAAGTATTCCTTCTGGCATTGTATTGAAAGATTTCTGTTATATTTATTTTATTAATAAAATTGTATATACTTAATGTATATTGCATGGTGTTTGTGTATGTGTGTATATATATACATAGTTAGATGAATACTATAGCCAAGCTAATTAATATACCACATCTTTACATAGTTACTGATGTTGTTGTGGTTGGTTGTTTCTTGGGAACTTGAACATCTGAAATCTATTCTCTTAGCCAGTTTCCAATATTTAATATGGTGTTATTAGCTATACTCATGCTGTTAATTAGATCTCTAGATTACATTGGATCGTATTCAACTTATATAACTAAGTTTGTACCCTTTGAACAACATGCCCCTATTTTCCCCACCTCTGTGCCACTGGTACCCACTGTACTACTGCTTTCTGCTTTCAGGTATTCGACTTTTTTAGATTTCACATATGAGTGAGATGATTCAGTTTTGTTTTTTTTTTCCTGTGTCTGGGTTGTTTAACTTAGCACAATGTCCTCTAGGTTCACCCGTGTTGTTGTAAATGGCAGAATGTCCTTAAGTGATAAATAATAGTTCATTCATATATATAAACACACAGATATATATGTATATATAATCTTACAATTTCTTTACTCATTTGTCTGTTGATAGACTCTTACCTTGTGTGTTTCGTTTGATTTTCTTTCTATTTATTTGAACAGTAAATACTAAAAGATTTTCAGACATACTTTGTAACAATCTGCTTTACAAGACTACAATTTTGTTTTTCTCTCAGCCGCAGTTGTTGAGGTTTTCTTATATGATGTGGAATTCATGGAGTTTAATTAGCATAATGTGTCTTTATGCCTTTTATGGAATTGGGTCCCAAATAGCAAAACAGAAAAATTCCTGAGCTAATTTATGCAAATAAAATGTTTAATAGTGAGTTATACCTGAGAAATTGTAGAAATCTTTTTTCTTCTCAATGTAACCCATCTTAAGCTCAAAGCCAAACCTGAAGAATCTCTTCCTGACAAAAAGAAGTGGAACAACTTGTGTTCCTCACACCACAGAGCAGAATACTGATTCTGCCGAATACAGGCAGCTAGCCAGAGAATAAAGGAAGAGGGAAGGGAATCTGTTCAGCTTTATAAGAGAAGAAAGAAGTAATTCCTTCAGGAAGAGTAATTAGTTGCAGACATTTATTAGATGGCACTGGGAGGTTTATAAGGACTCTGAAAGTTACCAGATAGAGAATGAGCCTGAAGACTTTCTGCAATTATTAATGAGTATCTGATGCAAGTACTCAGTCATCCCATCGTAGGATGAATCTATAATGGAGTAGAACCCAAAGAGGAGAATCTGCTGAAAGTGAATGAAGGGGCAAAATCCAAAGTAGACAGAACACGTTGCCTTAGCTAACCAAGTAACAGTTATTTGAGCTCATTAAGTAAATTGTACAAGTTAATCCCCTCCATTTATTTAAGTGTTCGTCCCTCAGTCATGTCTGAATATTTGCAACCTCATGGACTGTAACCCGCCAAGCTCCTTGGTCCATGGAACTCTTCAGGCAAGAATACTAAAGTGGGTTGCCATTCCCTTCTCCAGGGGGTCTTCCCAACCCAGGGATCGAAACCAGGTTCTCCTGCATTGCAGGAGATTTACCATCTCCTTTGGATTGGTAAAGGTGAATTCTTTACCATCTGAGCCACCAGGGAAGCTCATTCATCACATGTTTTCTGAGCACCTACTCTGTACCATCCCAGGAGTGGGTGCTGGAGAGAAAAATAGAGCAAAGCAGATACGGTTCTTCCTTTTTTTGGAGANACTGAAGAATTGATGCTTTTGAACTGTGGTGTTGGAGAAGACTCTTGAGAGTCCCTTGGACTGCAAGCAAATCAAACCAGTCCATCCTAAAGGAAGTCAGTCCTGAATATTCATTGTAAGGACTGATGCTGAAGTTGAAACTCCAATACTTTGGCCACCTGATGTAAAGAACTGACTCATTGGAAAAGACCCTGATACTGAGACAGATTCAAGGCGAGAGGAGAAGGGGATGACAGAGGATGAGATGGTTGGATGACACGATTGACTCAGTGGACATGAGTTTGAGAAAACTCTGGGAGTTGGTGATGGACAGAGGGCCTGGCATGCTGCAGTCCATTGGGTCACAAGAGTCAGACACGACTGAGTAACTGAACTGAACTGAACTGATGGATAAGTGCAGCAGAAACGTGAAATCCTCATGATAAAGCTATCTTACATTCATTTTGCATCTATTATGAACAGACACATTTTGCATGTGTTTTATTATTGCATCATAGAACACAGTAAGTTATCTATAAACTTTATTTCTGTTATAACATTCCAGTATATCGTTAGGTACTGTATGTTTGGAATAAATGGTCACATTATTTAAGAAAAGTATTCCTTCTGGCATTGTATTGAAAGATTTCTGTTATATTTATTTTATTAATAAAATTGTATATACTTAATGTATATTGCATGGTGTTTGTGTATGTGTGTATATATATACATAGTTAGATGAATACTATAGCCAAGCTAATTAATATACCACATCTTTACATAGTTACTGATGTTGTTGTGGTTGGTTGTTTCTTGGGAACTTGAACATCTGAAATCTATTCTCTTAGCCAGTTTCCAATATTTAATATGGTGTTATTAGCTATACTCATGCTGTTAATTAGATCTCTAGATTACATTGGATCGTATTCAACTTATATAACTAAGTTTGTACCCTTTGAACAACATGCCCCTATTTTCCCCACCTCTGTGCCACTGGTACCCACTGTACTACTGCTTTCTGCTTTCAGGTATTCGACTTTTTTAGATTTCACATATGAGTGAGATGATTCAGTTTTGTTTTTTTTTTCCTGTGTCTGGGTTGTTTAACTTAGCACAATGTCCTCTAGGTTCACCCGTGTTGTTGTAAATGGCAGAATGTCCTTAAGTGATAAATAATAGTTCATTCATATATATAAACACACAGATATATATGTATATATAATCTTACAATTTCTTTACTCATTTGTCTGTTGATAGACTCTTACCTTGTGTGTTTCGTTTGATTTTCTTTCTATTTATTTGAACAGTAAATACTAAAAGATTTTCAGACATACTTTGTAACAATCTGCTTTACAAGACTACAATTTTGTTTTTCTCTCAGCCGCAGTTGTTGAGGTTTTCTTATATGATGTGGAATTCATGGAGTTTAATTAGCATAATGTGTCTTTATGCCTTTTATGGAATTGGGTCCCAAATAGCAAAACAGAAAAATTCCTGAGCTAATTTATGCAAATAAAATGTTTAATAGTGAGTTATACCTGAGAAATTGTAGAAATCTTTTTTCTTCTCAATGTAACCCATCTTAAGCTCAAAGCCAAACCTGAAGAATCTCTTCCTGACAAAAAGAAGTGGAACAACTTGTGTTCCTCACACCACAGAGCAGAATACTGATTCTGCCGAATACAGGCAGCTAGCCAGAGAATAAAGGAAGAGGGAAGGGAATCTGTTCAGCTTTATAAGAGAAGAAAGAAGTAATTCCTTCAGGAAGAGTAATTAGTTGCAGACATTTATTAGATGGCACTGGGAGGTTTATAAGGACTCTGAAAGTTACCAGATAGAGAATGAGCCTGAAGACTTTCTGCAATTATTAATGAGTATCTGATGCAAGTACTCAGTCATCCCATCGTAGGATGAATCTATAATGGAGTAGAACCCAAAGAGAAGAATCTGCTGAAAGTGAATGAAGGGGCAAAATCCAAAGTAGACAGAACACGTTGCCTTAGCTAACCAAGTAATAGTTATTTGAGTTCATTAAGTAAATTGTGCAAGTTAATCCCCTCCATTTATTTAAGTGTTCATCCCTCAGTCATGTCTGAATATTTGCAACCTCATGGACTGTAACCCGCCAAGCTCCTTGGTCCATGGAACTCTTCAGGCAAGAATACTAAAGTGGGTTGCCATTCCCTTCTCCAGGGGGTCTTCCCAACCCAGGGATCGAAACCAGGTTCTCCTGCATTGCAGGAGATTTACCATCTCCTTTGGATTGGTAAAGGTGAATTCTTTACCATCTGAGCCACCAGGGAAGCTCATTCATCACATGTTTTCTGAGCACCTACTCTGTACCATCCCAGGAGTAGGTGCTGGAGAGAAAAATAGAGCAAAGCAGATACGGTTCTTCCTTTTTTTGGAGACTGCAGAAAGTAGTTTAATAAAATAATCAAAATATAAGTGTGAAACCACAACTGTAGAAAGCCCTCCCATTCTTGGTCTTTCTGTCATGCTGTCTATCATTTCTGCCAGGGGAATGTGTGTCCCTCAGCTATCTGTTTGATTAACTTTCCTTACTTGTTTCAAGTGGTTGCTTAAATGTCTTGTGAAGGAAGGCTACCCTGATCATCCTATTAATTTTACAGCTTCTACTGGCCTTGCTGCATTGGCCATATGCCCTACATTTTTTCCCTCTCATAGGATTCATGATCTTGTAAGACACTGTGTACTTTCCTAATTTGCATGTTTCTTGGTACTGTCTCCACATCAAAAATAAACTTCTTGAAGGCAGGGACCTCTGTTTGTTTTGATAATTAGGTTCATATCCCAGGGACCGAGAACATTACCTGACACATCAGAGGTGCTCCGTATTTGTTTATACACACACACACACACACACACACACACACACACACACACACACACACACACACACACACACACATACATATGCACATTTATTTGGCTGCTTTGGGTCTTAGTNAAAAATAAACTTCTTGAAGGCAGGGACCTCTGTTTGTTTTGATAATTAGGTTCATATCCCAGGGACCGAGAACATTACCTGACACATCAGAGGTGCTCCGTATTTGTTTATATATACACACACACACACACACACACACACACATACATACATACATATGCACATTTATTTGGCTGCTTTGGGTCTTAGTTGAAGCCTGTAGGATCTTTGTTGGGTCACATGGGATCTTTCGTTGTGGCACAGGGACTCTCTAGTTGTGGTGTACGGGCTCAGTAGCTGCAGCTTGCTGGCTCCAGAGTGTGTGAGCTTCAGTAGTTGCGGCACATGGACTCAGTTACTCTGTGGCATGGGGGATCTAAGTTCCCTGACCAGGGAGCAAACCTGAATCCACTGCATGCAAGGAGGATTCTTAGCCACTAAGTTCCTCAGTATTTGTTTAGATAAGTGAATAAATGAGGCTCTGAGAATGTATCCAATCATCTTATAGTACTCAGAGTGGTTATAAATTAGTATACCTGACTTAACTCCATCATAAAATATATACTGTTTTAATATAATTCACTCAGGTTTTTCAGTTTTCTCAATTGATTTCTTCACGAAATCCCAAGAATTATTTTTTAAAAAAGGTAAGCCCTCTCACTCTTCATTTCAATTCTGATACTCAGCTTGTACCAATCAGAAACGTACTTTCTCTGCAGAACATTGCTTTAATGTGATTTATCATTATCTGGTTGCTGTGCTTGGCTTAGTCACTCAATCGTGTTTGAGTCTTTGAGACCCCATGGACTGCACCCCTCCAGGATCCTCTGTCCATGGGGATTCTCCAGGCAAGAATACTGGAGTGGGTTGCCATGCTCTCCTCCAGTGGGTCTGCCAAACCTGGCGATCGAATCCAGGTCTCCCACATTGCAGGCGGGTTCTTTACCAACTGAGCTACTGGGGAAGTCATACCCAGACATGTGTGACATGGGTTAGTATGCATCGTGTTCAAGGTTTATCACAAAGCTTCCTTGGCCTCTGATTTCTCAAATCTTTTCTGTTCTTACTCTTTTAATGTGTGTCATTTTATTTCAGTGCTTATTTGATCTTTTCCATGAATATTTTAATAAACATTGTAATTTATTTGCAGAAAATTCTGCGGTTTAGAGAGAATGTTTGACATCATATTTGTCCTGGAGAATTTAGGTTACATGGGCTCAAGTTCTGCAAGGGATCTTCAGCCTATAGTTAAGCATTGATTATGTGCCAGAATCTGGGAATTTAAAAATGAGAGGATGTAGAGGATCTTCAAGGAGTTGCTTAGTTCTATTATCCTTGGAATTGAGCTATTAGAGATGGTTCACTGCAGCTTAAATTCTGGGCCAATCATGTGTAAGCATTGTCATAATTTAAGGAACCTGGTAGAGCTAAAATTTTCCTGTTAATGGTGTGTTATTTTCCCTCTCTCTTTCTTGTAGCCCCTTCAGGACTTATCAGAAGTCTGTAGAAATCAAGTCTATGTGTAAATGACTATTTTTATGCACAAATCTAGGGTTCATGGACATGGATTTCATTAGAAATCTGTGTTCTCCACAGTCAGACATTTAATAAGGCTGTCCTCTAGTCTTAGATGCAAGTAGAATTGTAATTGTTCTAAGAAGCTTGTAAATGTCGTGTCATCCTGAAGTATGCCACGTGAGTGGTTCAGCATGTTTAGAAAAATGAAACTATGGGTGAGAGGAATGAAAGATGAGGCTGGAGAGTTAATGAGGGTCCAGCTCATAGGAGAATATTGTTCTACTAGGGGAAGTTTTAGCCTCATCCTGAAAGCAAAAGGTTCCTATTTAAGTGTTTTATTTTTTTAAGTTAGAGGAATGGTATAATCTATGGATGTAGTGTGACAATTGAATTGGCAGGGTGGCAGACTGAGATGCAGAATAATCTACTTGAGGGATGATGGTGACCTGAATTAGAAAAGGGGCAATGGAAAAGGAAGTATAGAGATGGCCTTGAGGTAGGTGTGCAGAAAAACTGGAGAGAGAAAAAAGATGAAACCTGTATTTTTGGCTTGAGTTATATGAGTGTCACTCTTGGGACAAGTAGCTCTTTTGGGTAAAAGATGATGAATTAATCTATGAACTCAGTTTAGCTATCTGTGGACCATCAAAATATCATCTGTTTAAATGATGAGGTACGTGTTTCTGATGCTCAAGAGAGATACTGGAATGGAGGTCAAGATTTGGTATTTATTAGTACATAGATGTTTCTTGAAGCTGTAGCTGTAGAAAAGATTTACCACGGAGAGGGTGTGGAGGGAGGAGAAAAGAGAGCCAGTACTATGATTTACTACTACAGGGATATATGGAGAGTAGAATTCTGTAAGTGATATTGAGATAGAGTTGTCAGAGAGGAAGAAGAAAATCATGTTCACAAGCAGTGGACGCATTAGAGCTTCCATCATCTGAATGGGTCTTGTAAGTTCCCAAGGACAAGAGCAGAGTGTAGAGGAAGACAGTTATTGCCAAGGTCTTAAATGAAGAAGGAAAAGCACCAGGTGGTAGTAGATGGCTGTGATCGATGGTGACTAGGTAGGGAGAATGTGACTGGGGGACTAGGTGGTCCTTGCCTCACTCACAGCAATAAGAACAAAGAGTTTGGGGTGTGAGGGAATAAGAAACTTTCTTTTAAGAAGTATTCAGGAAAAACAAAATTTTGAGAGGAGTTCTATAGATGGAATCTTTGTGTCTTCCCCCAAATTCATGTTGAGATATAATCCTCAATATGATGGTACTAAAGCGATTAGGTCATGAGACTGAATCCCTTATAAATGGGGTTAATCTCCTCATAAAAGAAATGCCAGAGGGCTCTCTCATCTCCTACGCTGTGTGAGACACAGCAAGAAGTAGGCTGTCTATGAATTAGGAAGAAGATCCTTACAGTACACTGAATCTGCCAGCCCTTAATCTTTGACTTCTCAGCCTCCAGAACTGTGATAATTAAGTTTCTGTTGTTTATAAGCCACACATTTATGATTTTCTATTATAGCAGCTTGAAATGGCTGAGGCCAATTTAAGTGAAGGCATGAGAGGGAGGAAGGAAGCAGTTAAAAGATTGTGAATATAGAGGGATTTTGTATAACTCAGGACTTAGGATTCTAGAGGGCACAGTGGGAAGATTTAGAACAGGGGAGAAGAGATGCTGTGTTAAAGGGAAAGCATCACAGGGCATTAGGGCTGGTGACACGGTCAGTCAGTTCCATCGCTTAGTCGTGTCCGACTCTTTGCGACCCAAAGGATTGCAGCACATCAGGCCTCCCTGTGCATCACCAACTCCCGGAGTTTCCTCAAACTCATGCCCACTGAGTCGGTGATGCCATCCAACCATCTCATCCTCTGTTGTCCCCTTCTCCTCCTGCTCTCAATCTTTCCCAGCATCAGGGTCTTTTCAAATGAGTCAGCTCTTCACATCAGGTGGCCAAAGTATTGGAGTTTCAGCTTCAACATCAGTCCTTCCAATGAACACCCAGGACTGATCTCCTTTAGGATGGACTGGTTAGATCTCCTTGCAGTCCAAGGGACTCTCAAGAGTCTTCTCCAATACCACAGTTCAAAAGCATCAACTCTCACATCCATATATGACTACTGGAAAAACCATAGCTTTGACTAGATGGATCTTTGTTGGCAAAATAATGTCTCTGCTTTTTAATATGCTGTCTAGGTTGGTCATAACTTTTCTTCCAAAGAATAAGTGTTTTTAATTTCATGGTTGCGGTCACCATTTGCAGTGATTTTTGCAGCCCCCCAAAATAAAGTCTGTCATTTTTTCCCCATCTATTTGCCATGAAGTGATGGGACTGGATGCTATGATTTTATTTTCTGAATGTTGAGTTTAAGACAACTTTTTCACTCTCCTCTTTCACTTTCATCAGGAGGGCTTTTTAGTTATTCTTCACTTTCTGCCATATGGGTGGTGTCATCTGCGTATCTGAGGTTATTGATATTTCTCCTGGCAAACTTCATTCCAGCTTGTGCTTCATCCAGCCCAGTATTTTGCATGATGTATTCTGCCTATGAATTAAATAAGCAGGGTGACAATATGCAGCCTTGAAATATTCCTTTCCCAATTTGGAACCAGTCTGTTGTTCCATTTCCAGTTCTAACTGTTGCTTCTTGACCTGCATACAGATTTCTCAGAAGGCATGTCTGGTGGTTTAGTATTCCCATCTTTGAAGAATTTTCCACAGTTTATTGTGATTTACAGTCAAATGTTTTGGCATAATCAATAAAGCAGAAGTAGATATTTTTCTGGAATTCTCTTGCTTTTTTGATGATCCAACAGTTGTTGGAAATTTGATCTCTGGTTCCTCTGCCTTTTCTAAAACCAGCTTGAACATCTGGAAGTTCATGATTCATGTGCTGTTGAAGCCTGGCTTGGAGAACTTTGAGTATTACTTCACTAGTTTGTGAGATGAGTGCTATTGTGTGGTAGTTTGAGCATTCTTTGTCATTGCCTTTCTTTGGGATTGGAATGAAAACTGACCTTTTCCAGTCCTGTGGCTACTCTTGAGTTTTCCAAATTAGCCGGCATATTGAGTACAGCACTTTCACAGCATCATCCTTTAGGATTTGAAATAGCTCAATTGAAGTTCCATCACCTCCACTAGCTTTATTTGTAGTGATGCTTCCTAAGGCCCACTTGACTTCGCATATCAGGATGTCTGGCTTTATTCCGGTGATCACACCATTGTGGTTATCTGGGTCCTGAAGATCTTTTTTGTATAGTTCTTCTGTGTATTTTTGACACATCTTAATATCTTTTGCTTCTGTTGGGTCCATATCATTTCTGTCCTTTTTTTGTGCCCGTTTTTGCATGAAATGTTCCCTTGGCATCTGTTATTTTCTTGAAGAAATCTCTAGTCTTTCCCATTCTATTGTTTTCTTCTATTTCTTTGAACTGATCACTGAGGAAGGGTTTCTTATCTCTCTTTGCTATTCTTTGGAACTCTGCAGTCAATAGGTATATCTTTCCTTTTCTTCTTTGCCTTTCACTTCTCTCTTCACAGCTATTTATAAGGCCTCCTCAGACAGTCATTTTGCCTTTTTTCATTTCTTCTTCGTGGGGATGATCTTGATCCCTGTCTCCTGTACAATGTCACAAATTTCTGTCCTAAGGACAGTGTTCTTCAGGCACTGTGTATATCAGATCTAAGCCCTTGAATCTGTTTTTCACTCCCAATGTACAATCATAAGGGATTTGATTTAGGTCATACATGAATGGTCTAGTGGTTTTCCCTACTTTCTTCAATTTAAGTCTGAACTTGGCAATAAGGAGATCATGATCTGAGCCACAGTCAGCTCCCAGTCGTGTTTTTGCTGACTGTATAGAGCTTCTCCATTTGGGTGCAAAGAATATAATCNAGGGATTTGATTTAGGTCATACATGAATGGTCTAGTGGTTTTCCCTACTTTCTTCAATTTAAGTCTGAACTTGGCAATAAGGAGATCATGATCTGAGCCACAGTCAGCTCCCAGTCGTGTTTTTGCTGACTGTATAGAGCTTCTCCATTTGGGTGCAAAGAATATAATCCATCTGATTTTGGTGTTGACCATCTTGTGATGTCCATGTGTAAAATCTTCTCTTATGTTGTTGGAAGAGGGTGTTTGCTATGACCAGTGCATTCTTTTGGCAAAACTCTGTTACAGTAAATGATAACAAACAGGAAGGCTTTCCTTGGCCGCTGCCTACAGCTAGCAGGGATTTGAAATGGATGGGTTTAACTTTAGTGAAGTTGCTAGATAATCAGTCTTCATTCCATTTACCCTTTATGTGGCAGGAGTTCTTAGGTTTTTTTGGAGTCATCTTTGGCCATCAGAATACTAGTTTTTCTTGGGTAAGTAGATTTTCAAGCTGAATGAATGACCCAAGGTCTGGTGTGTTGGTAAGTATATGTGAGTGGCCCAGATTTCTGCAGAGGGGCCAAGCTTGTTGAGTTCAGTGTGCTAACCTTTGTAGTATGTGGAACACCCCCACTCTCATTTTGAGATCACAGTGTGAGATCTGAAGACTTCTTTGTCCCTTAAGTCATTGTTATATGCTCCCTTTTAAATGTTCCTATAGCATTATATAAGTTCCTGATCATAGTACTGGCCAAACATATTATTGCCAGTTTATATATCTATATCTCACATTAAATTATACTATTTAAAGGTCAGACATTTTTGTTCTGCTGACCTGTTTCCAGAAACTGGCATAGTGAAATATTCCCCTCTGTGCACATACACAGAGTATGTAAATGGGGCTAATATATCCGGTATGTATTTTATCTCTGTCTGAGGAACTGGTATATGCCTGTGCTCAAGGGAAGTGTTCTACATTAAGGTGGAGTTTTTATACCCTTCGTGCCTAGAGGAATGTATGGAACAGAGTAACTGAGTTGCTTGTCATCAGCTCACGTGGATCATGGCCAAAAGAGGGCAGCAGAGAGTCACAGACCAGAGGCGGTTTGCCCTGGTGTGGAGATTGGGCGTAAGATGTTACAAAATCAGGAGAGAAGAGTTTTGGGTGCCAGAGATAGAGTGGCCCTCTTTACAACAGCTAATACTAGAGGAGTATGTTTAGCAAGCAGCGAGTTGGGAAATCCCTAGATCGGAGTGAAGCGAAGCTCCATCGTGTCCGACACTTTGCGACCCTATGGATTATACCTGCTTCCCTCGTAGAATCCTCCTGGTAAAGATGATATTTAAAAGAAAACTAAAATCTCAAAACCAGGGAATGAAGCAGGAAGTAGTAAGGTATTTTCCTCTTGGTTTGGAGATAATTTGTAATCATTGTTTTTAATGACAAGAACATCCTTTGAAGCCCAGGTCAAGCCTCCACTCTATTTCTTATGTGACAGATAGAGGAGTTTGACACTCAAAGTGTGGCCTGTTAGTTACAGGAAGGAGGGGCGAAGGGGCAAGGAAACAGCCAAGTGAAGGGAAACCACAGATGTACAAGAGACACTTCAAGTAAATGCTGGAAGGTCTGCATCTTATAGGCAGAATAGGACCATATGTTCTGAGTGATCCAAAGGGAGAAAAACTGGGACTAATGAGTGGAAATGACAGAGAGAAGGATCTCAATTCAAAACCAGAACTGCCTTCTCTCTGAGCCTTATCTCGTGCCGCCCTCCACTGGTCTGCCATGCTGGAGGCACCCTGGCTTCCTTTCAGCTCCTGAGGTCTACCAGGAGTTTTTCTGCTGCTTCACTACTAGCTGCTGCTGCTGCTGCTGAGTCGCTGCAGTCGTGTCCGACTCTGTGCGACCCCATAGACGGCAGCCCACCAGGCTCCTCTGTTCCTGGAATTCTCCAGGCAAGAACACTGGAGTGGGTTGCCATTTCCTTCTCCAGTGCGTGAAAGTGAAAAGTGAAAGTGAAGTCGCTCAGTCCTGTCCGACTCTTAGCGACCCCATGGACTGCAGCCCACCAGGCTCCTCCGCCCATGGGATTCTCAGCCCTCAAATCTTGACTGAACTGTCATTTCCTGAGAGTCCTTTTCTGGCCATCCCCTCCTATTCTCTATCATACCCACTCCCTTTTCAACAGCCTTAACTATTCATCATTATGCATTCCTTTATTTTCTTCCTTTATTGTCCGCCTTCCCTGATGAGGGGTAAAGACCAAATGTGTTTTACTCCCTACTGGATACCCAGCATCTAATATAATACTCAACTTGTGGTAAGTGGTTTAATACACATTTGCTGAACAAATATGTTGAATAGATTGCATTTGGAGGGAGGGAGTTACCCAGCAGGGAAGGTATTTAATATAGACTGGACACACTATTGGGCAAGGCACTGTATAAAGGATTCAGGAATCAGATGGATTTTTACCCAAAGTAAAACATTTCAAGTTCCTTTCTGTGATTCAATTCTATTATTCCAAGAAATGAAGAGTGTGAAATTAAAATGGAGGCAATGATGAGTCCATTGCTCATCAATGAAGAGGAAAGAAAAATAAATATGGCTGATTAAAGAGTCATGAATGTCTTGCCAAGCCATTAACAACAGTGGAAAATATAATTTGTAGGCAATATAGACCTTAAATAAATCTGTAGACTGAGTTAGTTTCCTAGGAAAATATTTAGGGGCTTCCCAGGTGTGCTAGTGGTAAAGAATCTGCCTGCCAATGTAGGAGACGTAATAGGTGTGGCTTCAATCCCTGGGTCAGGAAGATCCCTTTGAGGAGGACTTGGCAACCCACTCCACAGTTTCTGGCCTGGAGAATCCATGGACAAAGGAGCCTGGCAGCTACAGTCCATGGGGTCACAAAAGAGACGTGACTCAAGGGCCTTATCACGCACGTACGAAAACAGACCTGCAAGTAACTACTTATTCTCTCTCTCACTTTTACTTGTTGGATTATAGTGGCTTTACAATGTGGTGTTGGTTTCTTCTGCATAACAAAGTAAATCAGCCACACGTACACATATATCCCCTCTTCCGTGGATTTCCTTCCTATTTAGGTCATGACAGAGCAATGAGTAAATTTCCTTGTGTTATACAGTCTGTTCTCATTAGTTGTCTGTTTTATACACAGTAGTGTATATATGTCAACCCCAATCTCCTAGTCCATCCCATCTCCTGTTTATCTTTAATAACTAACACAGTATTTGGCATGTGGTAAATGAACAGTAAGTATTTACTGAATAAATGCATACTTAAGGGAATTATTAGAGAAACTTTGGGATCTGCACCACCATACTTTTCCATAAATTTCTGCAGCTATAGATTTTACATTATCTCATCTCCTTTGCTTGATAGTATTTGTCTGTTTATAGCTAAACATAATATACTTCCTATACATAATATACTTACAGCATATCATTAAAATGCTGTTAAAATAGTGCCTCTATGAAGATAGTCATGCTCCTCATTGCTGAGTGTTGGTGTAGAAAAAAATCATTGTTGAAAACATTCTCCGTTTTCTGAAACTGCTTGTGAGTTGCTGTTATGTTTTTGTCAAAATTGGTACTTAATTAAACATAATAATAACTAATGCTCATTAAGATGCTAGATGCAATTTGGGTAATTAGTTTTCTTCAAGATTTTTTAACCATGCTTATATCACTGAGCATCAAATATTAATGCTAATTGAGTATATATTTACTTTAATATTAGCTATCATGGTGAACAGACTTTAAGGTGGCCTCCATGACCCCCAACTCTTGGTGTACATCTACTTCTGTAATCTCTGTCTCTTGAGGGTGGGTGGAATCTATGTCTTGATTCTAACTAGCAGAATATGGCAAAGGTGACGTCACTTCTGTGATTGTTACACTATATAAGATGCTATCTTGCTAGTATACTTGATATAGGGCCTATAAGCACCAAACTACTTAATCAACAGAACTGTTTCTTTTGGGACAGTTCAGTTGTTTCTTTTGACTTAGGAGGTGCTGCTTTTTCACAAGACACTAAGGGTGTTGTGGTCAGAGAAAATATGGAAAACTTTACACAGAGTGCTTAGAAAATAATACTTCACAATGACCCTGTAGGATTTGTATCTCTACTAACATACTTCATAAACAAACCAATCTTCCAGTCATTTGACAATTATAACTCTTGGTATTGACTAAGTGTCTAGATGTACTATTAAAAACATCATCATTGGCAGCAAAAGCCAAAATAGACAAATGGGGCTACACTGAGCATAAAAAACTTTTGTATGTCAAAGGGCATATCAGCAGACTAAAAAGACAACCCAGAAAATGGGAGGAAATATTTACAAATTACATATTTGATAAAGAGTTAATATCCAAATGTATAAAGAACTCCTACAACTCAAAACCAAAAAGTAAAATAACTGCATTAAAAAATGGGCAAAGCACTTGAATAAACATTTTTCCAAAGATGATATACAAATGGCCTACAAGAGATAAAAAGATGTTCAACATCACTAATCATCATAGAAATGTGAATAAAAACCACAATGAGATTGTGTCTCATGCCCTTAGAATAGCTACTATCAAAAAACCAGTAAATAAACATTGCTAAGGATCTACAGAAACAAGAATCCTTGTACACTGTTGCTGGAATTCTAAAATGGTATAGCCTCTGTGGAAAACAGTATGGAGATTCCTCATAAAAATTAGAAAAACTTCACTTTGCTGTACACCTGAAACTAACACAGCATTGTAAATCAACTATATCCCAATAACATTTTTTAAAAAGAAATGCTGTATGATCTAGTGATCCTATTTCTGAGTTTTTACTCAAAAGAATTAAAATTAGGGTCTTGAAGAGGTATTTGTGCACTCATGTTTAAAGCAGCACTATTCACAATATCCAAGAGGTGACAGAGATTCAAATGTTCATCAGATGAATGGGTAAACAGAATGTGGTTTATATGTACGATGGAATACTCCTCAGCCTTAAAAAGGAAGGAAGTCATGTCACATACTACAGTGAAGATAATCTTTGAAGACCTTATATTAAGAGAAATAATTTAGTCACAAAAAGACATATATGGCATGATTTCACTATATGAGGTTTCTAGAGCAGTCAGATTCTTAGAAACAGAAAGTGGGATGATGATTACCAGGACCTGGGGAGAGGGGAAACAGGAAATTGTTTTTAGCTTTGCAAGATGAAAAAGTTTTGATCTGTTTACAACAATGTGAATATACTTAATGTTACTGAACTGTACACTTAAAAATGGTTAAAATGGTAAACTTTATGTTATGTGTTTTTATCACAGTAAAGAAAATTGGTCATTTAAATGTATATGCTGAGAGGTTGATTTCAGATTCCAGATAGATGATACAGAAAATTTTTATTCATGAAACCTGCAGAAGTCACTTCTTCGCTCACCTGTCATAACTGTACTTTTGGGAATAATGTGAGGGAAAGGAGTTAACACAAAATAGGCTTGGTATTGTAGAACAGTTTTTAACAATACCCAGTGTTCCTTCTATGAGTGTCAAACCAAACCCAAATGAAAAAGGAAATGAGAAATAATATGTCTTGTAGGTTTACTGTTTGATTTACATTAAGATCAGCATGGGTTTTCAGAACTCCAGGACTTGAGCCATTGTTTATATTCATGTCAATAGACCCCTAATTTTAATTCTGATTTAATTTAAAGGTCAAAGTTTTTGATAAGCAACACAAGAATGCATTCATTTTATAAAAGACTAAGGCAAAACTTAAGAATGTAGGGTCAAATGTGAGAAGTGAAGTGAAAGTCACTCAGTTGTGTCTGACTCTTTGTGACCTCCATGGACTGCAGCCTACCAGGCTCCTCTGTCCATAAAATTCTCCAGGCCAGAATACTCAAGTTGGTAGCTATTTCCTTCTCCAGGGTATCTTCCCAACGCAGGGATCGAACCCAGGTCTCCTGTATTTCAGGCAGATTCTTTACCATTTGAGCCACAAGGGCAACCCAAATGTGAGTACCATGTTTTATTTCTATCCCACTCCCATCCCATGCTACTCTTAACAATTTAATATATATCTTTCCAGACTTTAGTTTATACATTTCGTACATGTATATGTATATATATGAATTTATCTTTTTAAAAAGTAAGAGGAGGCATACTGCTCATAATTCTGGGCTCAATCTTTCATTTAACACCATACTTTGAGACTCTTCCATGGCTCTGTATGCAGAGCTTCCTAAATCTTATTAATAGTGGCTTTATATTCCAGCAGTTACTGTACCCTAATTTATTTCCCTACTCTTCCACTGATGGGTTTTCTGTATGTTTATAAGACTCCACCTCAGTACAGTAGAGTGGACTTGTTATACATTTTCTAGGGACTGGAAATTGACTGGAAATAGCTGGTCTGTCTTCCGATTGTAGATCCTGAGAACAGAAATCAACTGTCACATAAGAGACAAAGTGATGAGATCTGAAGGCAAAATATAAACTTTGTCTAATGACAGGAACTGAATTGGACTTACCTTGTTTGAGTCTGACTAAAGAGAGAAAAAATAAACCTGTGAATGAATAAAGTAGAACAGAAGAAAGAACAAATACTGAAGGCTCACAGAAAAGATACACTTTTGAAAATTTGTACTGCAGGACATAGATGATTATTTGAATCAAACCAATATAATGTAAGAGATATGTCCAAGAAAAAAGAGCAGAAAGTCATGCATAGAAAACAAGCTTAGGAAAATAGAGATTGAGGTAATATGGAATGGTTATATTGGATCTAAAACCACAATGAACAATATGAAAAAAAAATCACATCAACAATTGATGGATTATGCAGATGGTAAGAAAGAGAGCAATGAGAGCCAATGGGTGGAGAGGAGAAAAAAGAAAGGAGAAAAAGAGCAACAAAATAATAAAAATGGGATATGTAAGTCATTTAGACAAGCATCAATATATCCAAGATTAGTATTTGGATATAGGATACATATAATTTTTTGGTCTTGTAGAGTTCAATAATCATGTTTTGAAAAAAACAAAAAGGTACTAAAAGAGGCCTAACCTAATCAACTAGCTATTTGAAAATTATTAAATTTTCTAGAACACATTTTGTGTGCCATGGAAAAAACAGTTTCTTTTTAAAATTCCATAGAATATTTGCAGAGGATTTATTAAATTAGGGTATCAAAACTATCAAGTAATGCTCCAAACAGGAATGTTAAGGTCTTATTCTTTGACCAAAATGCACTACAATTTGAAATTAATAAAAATTTATGCATCTCCCCTATAAACCCAAGGCAATCTATGTGAGAAATTTTTAAAAGTCATTCTCCAATAATCACTGGGCCAGAATTAAAATGAAATGATGGCTAAAGGCTGCTTAGAATAATTGCAGAGAAATTCTTTGAATGACATAAAAAGCAGCAGTAACTTAAAGAGCATAAGACCTTAGGGTATCAGATAGGCCAGTGGATCCAAACAAAGCCTGGGTTTAGACCATAGAATATGTAAAACGTGTTTGATGGAAAAGGAAACAGAACAGGCACCCAATATAATACTAAATGGATGAATCACTAGCTTTTCAAATATTTTCAATTTTATATTAAATATATTTAATAAAATATATTAAATAGATATCATAACAGTTGATAAACTTTTTTGAATTAAGATGAAGTTCTGTATTTCAGATTCCACATCAGAATAAATTCATTATGAATGGGGTTAAAACTATAGAAAAATAGAAATAATGCTGAACATGTCTCTGATCTAGTGTAGAAAAGTATTTTTCCAAAGTCAAAGAAAAAGACATAGGTAAATAATAACATTTTACTAAAAATATCTGAACAATAAAAAATATATATATACCTACTAAAGGGCCACATGACAATTAATNTCTGTATTTCAGATTCCACATCAGAATAAATTCATTATGAATGGGGTTAAAACTATAGAAAAATAGAAATAATGCTGAACATGTCTCTGATCTAGTGTAGAAAAGTATTTTTCCAAAGTCAAAGAAAAAGACATAGGTAAATAATAACATTTTACTAAAAATATCTGAACAATAAAAAATATATATATACCTACTAAAGGGCCACATGACAATTAATGTCAGTGTCTTGAATATTTTGTGAAAGAGTTTGATAGCAATCAATACGAACACCCCAATAGAGAAATAGGTCAAGAACATGATCAGATAATTCACAAAAAGGAAACTGGCCACTAAAATATGAGAAAAAATTCAACCCTGAGAGACACCAAAGTAAAATAAGTAGAAATATGTTACTAGTTTTAAAATTTCAAATTTGATTGCTTTTAAAAATTGTAATACCCAGTTTTGGCTAGGGTGCAGTTATGACTCCCCTTGAGTGAAATTTTGCAATATGCCAGAGGAACCTTAAAATTCTTGTACTTTTTTACTGAGTAATTTCTCCACTAGGAATATATCCTTAGAACATTTAAAGAGACAGAGCAAAGAATCTATATAAGCATGATCTATATATTGAAATATTCAAAACAATCGTCCATAAAGAATTGAATGAAGTATTGTACAGTTTCTTAAAATAATGTTTAATAGTACTACTTGGTATTTACATGTTTAAGATATTTTGTTAAGAAGACTTAAGTTATAAAAGAATATTTACAAAATTTCAATTTTTAAATAGCAGTTGTCTACTCTTTTATATAAAAGACTGAAAGATGTTATTAATGAATAGTTTTGATCTTTGTAGAAATTGTCTGAAAAATTGCATATAATTTGCATTTTTCTACATTTTCCAAATTTAGTAAAATACCATAAACTTGTTAATTATATATGTAGAAAAGGAGGAAATAGTGTTTACTTAAAAAGCCATGTCTTTCAGATAAAACTTTAAGTGAAAGTACAGTTATGAGAGAAAATGAGGGTAATTCATTAAGATGCCAGTGAAAGCTATTTAATATTCCACTATTGTATGTACTCAGAATTCTAACTGCTATAGGTAGGATCATTTTACCAAAGAGTCACATTTGGTGAAGATCTGTGAATTGAGAATGTTAGTGGCCATAGTTTCATAATACTTTTCCAATATGATGCTGTTTGGGGGGTACTATGGGCTTCCCTGGTGGGTCAGATGGTAAAGTATCTACCTGCAATGTGGGAGATCCAGGTTCAATCCCTGGGTTGGGATGATAAGCTGGAGAATGGAATGCCTACCCTCTCCAGGATTCTTGCCTGGAGAATCCCAATGGGCAGAGAAGCCTGGCAGACTACAGTCCATGGACTCACAAGCAGTCGGCCATAACTGAGTGACTAACACTTTCACTTTTCAATTTCATGGTTTGAAAGTATTAGAACATGGAAGTCTCCAGTTAAACAGAATCAGAGACCAAATTGGGGAGTAGTCACACTCTAGACCAACAGGCAGTCTTCTTCTCACCTGGCAAGGACTCAGCCAATGAAAGACGCACAATTCTGCAGATGAAAATCCATGAACTCCTTTTTTACTATAGTCCTCCCAACTTCTTTTTCCCTCTGTAAAGGAGTTCTCCTCTCCATCTTGCTAGAGACTTCAGCATGGCTTGTTGAGGTTCAGTTCAGTTCAGTTGCTCAGTTATGTCCCACTCTTTGCGACCTCATGAAGCGCAGCACACCAGGCCTCCCTGTCCATTACCAACTTCTGGAGTTCACTCAAACTCATGTCCATCAAGTCGGTGATGCCATCCAGCCATCTCATTCTCTGTCGTCCCCTTTTCCTCCTGCCCTCAATCCCTCCCAGCATCAGGGTCTTTTCCAAGGAGTCAACTCTGGCCAAAGTATTGGAGTTTCAGCTTTATCATCAGTCCTTCCAATGAACACCCAGGACTGATCTCCTTTAGAATGGACTGGTTGGATCTCCTTGCAGTCCAAGGGACTCTCAAGAGTCTTCCTGTGGTTGCTGAACCTAAATTGCTATTCTCTGTTGATCTGGAGCAAACCCATTTTTTGCTGGAGAAATAACTGGTACTCTCTTTGTTACGATATCACATTATCACATTTTTTGGGGGGTGGGAATATTAGATCTTTAATATTGTACAAATTGCTGAAAATTAGCTATGATTTCTCAACTAAGATTCCTCATCAATTCTTTATTTAACCCCTTAGCTCTTTTAATTAGAAATTGAGGAGATCAATTTTCCAGTGATACAGATTTTGAAAATTTTTTGCTGAAGTTATCTTTGATCCAGAATGGTTTGTTTCTCCTATCGTAATACAACAGGACTTTGTAGACTGCACTAGCTTTTGATTAAATGAGAATGACTTCTAGGTTGCGTGCTTGAAAATGTTTTGCATCTGATGCAAAGATGCTGGCTTCATATTCCTTCATGTTTTGTTATTAAATATCACCCCCAAACTTAGAAATATTTGAAATTTAACTTAAATTGTGCATGCATATAAATTACTCTTAAGTTATTCACTATGTATAAAGACATATGTCCCCTGATTGCCAATATGGTAAACATCTTTTCATAAATATAAAATGTTTTGCATCTGATGCAAAGATGCTGGCTTCATATTCCTTCATGTTTTGTTATTAAATATCACCCCCAAACTTAGAAATATTTGAAATTTAACTTAAATTGTGCATGCATATAAATTACTCTTAAATTATTCACTATGTATAAAGACATATGTCCCCTGATTGCCAATATGGTAAACATCTTTTCATAAATATACCAAATGAAAATATTAAGAAAACAAACAAATGAAATTCATATGAAATTCAGAGAATAAGTTTATGTTGATTTCCTAGGTTTACAATGTTGTTATGCACATTAGGGATCCTGGCTGTAGTTTAGGAGAGCCATTTAGGGATACAGTCCAGTGGTTGATTTATCACACGCCAGGGTTTAGTCTTCAGCTCTGCAAGGCCAGAAATTTGGTCTTGTCAGAACTCTGAGATAATTAGACCCCGGGAAATTGCTTCATTTCAATAAAAAATAGAGAGATGTATAAAATAGAATATCAACTTACTCACTTGTAATGAGAAATATAACTGTACCTAGGACTGAATCACTCTTGTTAGCAGATGAGCATATTCTTTCCCTTTAGGCAACAGCAAAGGCTACAATGTTTAATCAGAAGGCTCATTTGATGAAAACAGATTTGTTTAATTTTAAGGAGTGCCTCTCCTAAATTAAGGACAGACTAAATTAAGATTATAAAAATAGTTTTACCCTCTAGAGGAAAGACACCCATTGAATCTGTTGACCTATAATCTCTATCCCCTGAATAGGCACTCGCTGTATTTTATAACTTGTCTCTCTCAGCCAGTTGCTTTCTCTAGGCCATTCTGTCTATCTTCAAAATTCTGTATCATATTTTTTAACCTCTTTAAACATTTCTAATACTATTTTGATGTTCCATATTTCAGTACTAGACATACTTGTAGAGTCTCATTTCTTCACTGGTCACAACTGTATAAGTTGTTGCTTAAATTCTGAACTCAGTCTTCTAGTGTCACTATATGCTTTATATGAACTTGCTACAAAAGTATAAATTATGTTTTGTAGATCAGATCAGTCTAGGGGTCAAACTAAATTCCCCAATATGGTCATATCTACATTTGTTAGTTTACTTGCACTCAACTGTGTGAGTTTTCCTTACCTTTCCTACCTTAAGACTCCTTTTAACTATTTTCTGAAATCCCTGGAGGGCATTGCACCTGGAAGCAGCCAGATGCCCATGAAAGAAGTGGTGCATTCCTGGAGATGCCCACCAGTGTGGGCAGTGCAGCTGCCTGTGTTTGATGTCACTGGTTCCTGCCCTGAGAATGAAGTCTTCTGCTTGCTGCACGTGATACCCTTCACCAAAGGCAGGTCTGTGCCTCACTGCTGCAAGAGCTGTGGCTCATAAACCACACTGCTACAGAAGCAAAAATAATGGGGTTAAGATAAATCATGATAATGACCAACACCCAAAAGACTTATAGGTAAAGTCAAACCCTGAGGAAATGGGTCAGCAGGGATTAAGAAAATAAGTGACAACCGGGAAAGCTTGCTTTAGAAGAGAAAGAGATTTTTGTAGGTGGATAGAAAGACAAGATGAAAGTTTAAGTGTCATTGTAGGAGGGTGAAACAGATCGGATGTTCACCCATAAGATGCCTGTAAATGAATTATTAATAAAAAAATTCCCCTCTTTCTTGGCAGAAGCAATCCCTGATCAGGGAGCATGGCTTGAAGAGATCAAAGGCTAGATTTTTCTATTTTCACATTATCTTGGCCAAGTGTGTTTATTCAGGGCATAGGTCATACAACTCTTTAAAGAATTGATGGCATTTAATAAGACTACTGAAAAATGACATAATGAAGGGAATTTGAATGTTTTTAAGACTACAAACTTTTTAGTGTTTGTCACTAAGATGTTTATCTTATAGCAAGAGTTTCTTCTTAGTTGTCAATAAAAGGAAGTAGATTTTAAATGCCAAATATAGTTAGGTTAGTGTTAGTTATCTCGGGAAGGCAATGGCACCCCACCCCAGTACTCTTGCCTGGAAAATCCAATGGACGGAGTAGCCTGGTGGGCTGCAGTCCATGGGGTCGCTAATAGTCGGAGAGACTGAGCGACTTCACTTTCACTTTTCTCTTGCATGCATTGGAGAAGGAAATGGCAACCCACTCCAGTGTTCTTGCCTGGAGAATCCCAGGGACGGGGGAGCCTGGTGGGCTGCCGTCTGTGGGGTCACACAGAGTTGGACACGACTGAAGTGACTTAGCAGCAGCAGCAGTGTTAGTTATCTAACACTGATGTTAGATGTTGATGTTGTATTAACCTAATGATTTCAGTCTCAAGTGTTTTGCAGATTCAAACTGTGAATATTTTCATGTGTGGTTGAAACTGGAGTTGACTTTCTGCAGTGTGTGCTGCAGGTGTGATAGAATGGGATAGTCTTGGAAGGAACATGGCAATTGAAGAACCTTAATACTGATGCGAGCAAATAACAGAGTCATAAACCTAGGCAGAAAGACTACTTCACTTTTCTAGCAAACCGGTTTTCTGGATTAATCTCAAATCAATTTCTAAAATCATTATGGCCATTTTTAGGCTTCTCACACTCCTCTGCATATCCCCTTCCCCCAAATTTTCTCCAGGTAAATCCTCCTACTTTTCAGATTTGCATCTGTTATCTTGTTTACTTGTTTGCAATTGACCTGCCATCCATTCTCTCCCTTGGTATCTGCTTCCCCAGGAACTGACCATGAAGTAGAAATGTCTCCCTAGCCTTCCAGACGCCTTCCAGCCTTCTTCTCCACTCAACTTATTTTCCTGTCATGTACCAAGATGGCAACTAGAAACTGATGGTTTTAATATCTTAGCTACCTTCCAATCCTACTGAAAAAGGGAAAATAATTAACACATGAAGAAATACATTTCTGAAATCTTAGAAATTGCTTATAGGCATAATCCTTCATCCAGGAATAGCATCTGGTGGACTAGGTGAACAATCTGTACCTTATGCCTGAATACTAGACTGCTGGCAGCTATAATAATATTTTGATAACCTCTTCCCATAATATCATCATCACCACCAACAACAAAATAAGAATAGAAACCATTATTTTCCAGTGTAGTGAAATGAATTTTATTGCTGATAAATTGAGATCTTATTTCATCAGACTTAGACAATACTAGATATCCTTTTCCACAGATTGATTTGTTTGTGTTCCTTTTCTTCCTACTTTTGGACTTCAGGTGTCGTGACTTGTTTTCAATAGGACAGTTTAAAGAACCTGAGATCCTGGATCTGAAACCCTAGGAAACATCTGTGAAGATCCATGATTGAAAGTGCTGACTTTGTGATTTTCCCCTTGATCCCATTTTCGGTCTTCTCAATACATTTAAAAAATATGATATGATAATACAGATTTGAGCTCTCAGTTGCTTATTTCTGTAGGACCGAACTGCTTTAATTCTGTAACCCACATTGAAATAAACTGTTGAACATTTTCCTGACTCTTGAACAGATATCAAATTTTGTTCTGCTAGGCTTGTGCTAACCTATATCATCCACCACCAGTTTATGAAAGTACTACTTTTGTTACATACTTTTTAGCAATAAAGTATCACTTGAAAAATATATTTCATTAAAAGGGGTAATTTGTCTTTATAAGAATATTAATATTTCATTGCAAAGGGTAATTTGTCTTTGTAAGAATTATGATTTTATTTAAAAATCATAATCATTATATAATAGCTTTTGATTTATAAAATGTCCTTTGTCTATTGCTCTCCTCCAAGGAATTAAAATGAATACTGGAGACTTAAAAACTACATCATCCTTGTGGATCAAATAGGACATAATATTCCCTGGTATTAGATAACATAAAAATCAGCATAAAGAATAAAGCATGATGAAAATTAGACAAGATAATACTGAAGTTCACTGTATTGTTCCCTAAAATCCATAGAGGAAGTTCAATGAATCCCAGTGACAGAGGGACTTAGGGGTCATGTAATCCAACCATCCACTGTGCTGGAAAGAAAACCGCAACAAAATAGTTTCCATGACTTTTCCAAGGCTTATTGGTGGTACCTAGGGATGCAGTTCCCGATTCGTCTAACTTCCAGTCTTAATTTATTAAACCATGCTGGTTATAATCATTATCCCATCAAATATTTGTTATCATTTTCAGTCTTGTCATTATTACCATGTGATATATCTGGTGACAATGAACTTCAGTTATTTAAAAATATACTTCCTTGTTATACATAAAAAAATTCTTATGGGAAATCTTCCTTTAAGCCTTGCATAATTTTCACTTTCACAAATATTTGTTACTACAATTTATGGAGTCTTGTAAGAAAACATCACTGTGCAGTTGACCACGTTATCCCATAGTGAAGCTGCTCCTGCATTTCATGTGAGTGTTGGTAGAGAGAGGCAGGAGTCATTTATTGTTAAACTGCACATAGGAAAAGATTTTTCCTTGTGCCTTAGGGTTCTCAGAGAAACAGAACCAGCGAGATGTTGTTCAGTCACCAAGTCATGTCTGACTCTTCAAGACCCCATGGACTACAACACCAAAGGCTTCTCTCTGTCTCTCTCCATCTTCCAGAGATTGTCCAAGTTTATGTCCAGTGAATTGGTGATGCCATCCAACCATCTCATCCTGTCTTGTACCCTTCTCTTCCAGCCTTCAGTCTTTCCCAGCATTAGGGTCTTTACCAATGAGTCAGTTCTTTGCATCAGGTTGCCAAAGTATTGGAGCTTCAGCTTCAGCATTAGTCCTTCCAAGGAGTATTCAGGGTTGATTTCCTTTACAATTGACTGGTTTGATCTCATTGCTTACATATTAAAAACAAGGTTTTATTATGGGAATTGGGTCACGTGGTTATTGAAGTGAAGAAGTCCCACAGACTGCCATCTGNAGTCCTTCCAAGGAGTATTCAGGGTTGATTTCCTTTACAATTGACTGGTTTGATCTCATTGCTTACATATTAAAAACAAGGTTTTATTATGGGAATTGGGTCACGTGGTTATTGAAGTGAAGAAGTCCCACAGACTGCCATCTGCAGTCTGGAGAACTAGGAAAGCTGGTGGTAGAATTCAATCCTAGAGTCCAAAGAACAAGAATAAGGAGTTCTGATGTCCAAAAGCAAGATAATATGGACATCCCCATTCGAGAAAACAGAATTAGCCCTCTTCTGCCATTTCCTTCTATTTGGGCCCTCAGTGGATTTGATGATGCCAGTCCACACTAGTAAGGACAGATCTCCTTTATTCAGCCTACTGACTCAAATGTTAATCTCTTCCAGAAAGATCACAGACAGCATCCAGAAACAGTATTTTATCATCTGGGAAGCCCTTAGTCCAGTCAAGTTGTATAAAATTAACCATCTGAGAGCTTATGCTTTATATTTTTAGAAAATGATATTGATTGAGTGTAACTCTGAACTCAACATTCTAGTGTCTACATTGTCCTGTAGTTGAAAAATAATACACAAGTGAATCCACTCTTATCTCGAATTTTATATAGCAGTTTGGCTTGCCTGTCACTATCAATCAATGTTTTCATATCTGCAACAATTCAGCCAATGTCATTCTAAGTCAGAAGGAAACAGCGTCACCCCCAGGCATGATTGCAATATGTTTGAAAAACTATAGATTTCTTCACAGGTGTCGTGAAACATTCTTCACACTTATAGCCACTTAACTGTTACTTTAATAGTGAAGTTAGCCTTGACTATGACCTGGATCCTTTTGAGAGGCTTATTTATGAAGAGGATAAGTTCTTCTTTTCAAAATTTCTTGGGTGCCAGTGTACTTTGACTTGGCTTTAAGTTGTTCCCAACGGAAGATCTAAAACTAAACATTAAAGAAAGAATTTCAGTTTTTAATGAGGTGTGGAAATTGATGACCATATGCTTTAGCATTGGAGAGTTTTTCTATTATCTTTCTCTGAGAGTCTTGCCAGTAGAAACTAAACAACATGCATCATCTCGCATTTTCTTGAAAAACTCACATGGCTAATACAGAATGGCATGCTCAGGTTTTCACAGAAAATTATTATGTTCCCTCTTTGTTCTTGTCTTCCATTTCCTGAGGGAGATTCAGCATGGGGAAAGAGGCAAACTGACTTACCCATAAGCACCGATATTTGGCAAAACCTCACATTTCTTTAAACAGTTACCTTTCCCAGGTTTGAAAAATGGCTGAATTTAAGAACTATAGAGAATAGGGAATGACATTAACCCAGCTATCTCTCAGAGTGCAGTAAAGAAAATATGAATTCGATTTTTGTAATGGAAAAGTGAGTACCTCATTGAACACAACTTTTGTGATGACTATTACACTGAATTAAAGAATTAGTTCACTAATTAGCTCTTGGCAGTTCACCTCAATTGATCTTCAACTTCAAGGCAGAGCAATAACTATAAGAAAAAATACTCATATATGGTAGCTGGAATGAAAGATTTGAAAATAAAATAAAATATAAGAAAAATACTCATATATGTTAGCTGGAATGAAAGGTTTGAAAATAAAATAAAAATATATTCCTTTTTCCTTTATTTATATAAGCTCAGTTGTAAATCATTTCTTGCGTTTTCTCAATCCCAAATCAATTTTGATTTCTCTTTTTGATTCTAATTTCACTAACAGAGAACTCTATCGAACTGACCTCATGTTCTTCTAGCTTTATGAATCAAGTGATACATATATTATCTGTATCAGCACCATGTCAGGTACTGGGAGAGATACAAAGACATAAAACATTTGAACATGGAGTTTCTGTCTGGAAGGAGGTGGCAGTTTAGCTGGAGGGACAAGCAATGCACCCCCAAAAGGTTCAATAACAATTTGGTAATTAAAAACAGTAGAAATTAGTGTGAACTAATGGGATTTGCATTTATCTAGTTTACAAACAGGGTAAGTGAGTAATCCAACTGACATCCTAACTTTTGTTTTGGGGATACTTGAAGCATCATAGTAATTTGAAATGGTTCTATCTTTCCACAGACAATAAATTCAGCTTCTGTGAATATATATGAATAGGCCAGATAGGGTTAGAGGAAAGAACATCTTTGGAGTCAGAAGACCTGAGCTTTTGGTTCATACACATGGCTGATTCCTCTTGGGTGAATTATCTACCCCCCTCAAGTGTTGATCTCCTCATATTTAAAATAATGAAAATAATAGCACAAGCTTGGAGTAGACTGATCTCATTCATGATCATAATAAATGGCATCCCTGTGACAACAACCCTTCCCTCATGCTCTGTCACCGGGGTCAGCCCTGTGACTTGCTTTGGCCGACAGGACAGTAGCAAATGATGTGACATGAGAATAGCAAAGTGCTTCTGCCCTTTCTCTTACTTTATCATGAGAACATTTCCAGGGCGTGAAACATGTAGAGCAGAGTCAAGACAGCTCACTATATCCAGCCAAGGCCCAAGGCACGTGAGAGAACCAAGCTAAGATAATGACAGGTGTTTAGGAGACCTGCAGCTGACTGCAGGTGTATGCATGAGCCCCACTGAACTCAAGGTGAACTGGACACTCAGTGCCATCAACTCATAAACAAGGGTAATCACTGAGATTTGGTGATGGATTGTTAGACAGCAGTAGCTAACTGATAAAATACTTCATTGACACTGTGGGAATTAAATAGGACAATGCATGTGAATGACTTTTGCAAACTGTGAAGTAATTCACAAGAATTAAAAAATTTTAAAATATCAATGATTTATTAAAGATGAGGTCATAGAAGAGTGACGAGATGTAGAGTATCCACGTCATTTTGTCAATTTTTTTATGCCGTTGTTGTTCAAAGTGATATAAATTAATTTTGGTCACCTATTTATTCGCCCAATGGCTCAGAAATTCTTATCACTTATAAATGCTTTAAAAAGGACACACTAGAGAATAGCCTATTTCTAAAATATAGGTATAGAAAAAAGTCACATGATTATGTTCACTTAAATCATTTAACTACTGAAAATTTTCATTACCAAGCAACCAAGATTTTTTCCTTAGCAAATTATTAATAGTTTGACTTGACCAAAGTCAGGGCTGAGAAAAATCCAAGAAGAAAATTCTGCATTTGATGTTATTTAAATGTAATTTATGGGTTATTTTTATACTGCTGACTTTTAAAAAATTAGATGCTGCATATATAAATAGAAAATGAATCTACCATTTCTGAGTGGAGTGTTCTCTGAAAGCTAATTTTTAAAAGTAGGCCCTTGGATTTTTTAGCAAATTTTCCCAATATCAATAATGAAGGGTATTCAACTTCATTTAACAAATTTTTATTGGGAAACTTACATAGCTTGGCTCTATTCTAGGGGACAGAGATGTTAGTGACTAAAACAGACAACTATTACTGTTCTCTTGTAACTTACATTCTATTAGGGGGCCAAAAATAAGCAGGAGCCATAGGTAAACATGTAGTATGGTATCTGTCAATAAGTGCTATGGAAGAAAACAAATCAGAAAAAGGGTATGGAGTGTGCAACTTTTACTTAGATGGTTTTTGCTGCATTAGCTGAAGAAGTGGGCCAGGAGCTATGGACACAGACAAAAATAAAAAATAAAAGCAATGCTTTGTGTCTCATAAAGGATTATTTCTGGTGGTTTGGTACTCCCTTTCCTGCTCTAGCCTATGTTGGTGAAGCCATAGTTTTCATTCTGGCTTGTTGAGATAAAATATGATGATGAGGTGGGGATGTGTGAGAAGGACACAGTGGCTGAGAGAGAAGTGGAAAAAAGTGAGAGGGAAACAAGGCAGTGGCTGCCAGGTCCCCTTTCTGAGATGGCTGCACACATTTGGGTAAATAATTAGACATGAAACTGAGAATTTTCATCTTTTAATGTACGTAAGTATGTCAACATCTTTTTCCTCTTCAAGAATACACATTACTCAAAGGGGGGAAATATGTATGGGGGGCAAAAAGTAAAGGGGGTTACTAGTGTGGTGGACTAAGAACCTCAAAGTTTCTTGAGGATGTTATCTCATATGAAGCAGTAGAATTCTTTATAGTGTGCATATTGAAAAGCAGAGACATTACTTTGCCAACAAAGGTCCGTCTAGTCAAGGCTATGGTTTTTCCTGTGGTCATGTAGCGATGTGAGAGTTGGACTGTGAAGAAGGCTGAGCGCTGAAGAATTGATGCTTTTGAACTGTGGAGTTGGAGAAGACTCTTGAGAGTCCCTTGGACTGCAAGGAGCTCCAAACAGTCCATTCTGAAGGAGATCAGCCCTGGGTGTTCATTGGAAGGACTGCTGCTGAA
>SJYX01021701.1:393100-426539 GCA_006410675.1 Oreotragus oreotragus
CATTATTTTGAAAAACAAAAAATCAGCATACTGGAGGGGGCAAAAAGTAAAGGGGGTTACTAGTGTGGTGGATTAAGAACCTCAAAGTTTCTTGAGGATGTTATCTCATATGAAGCAATAGAATTCTTCATAGTGCGCATATTGAAAAGCAGAGACATTACTTTGCCAACAAAGGTCCGTATAGTCAAGGCTATGGTTTTTCCTGTGGTCATGTAGCAATGTGAGAGTTGGACTGTGAAGAAGGCTGAGCGCTGAAGAATTGATGCTTTTGAACTGTGGTGTTGGAGAAGACTCTTGAGAGTCCCTTGGACTGCAAGGAGCTCCAAACAGTCCATTCTGAAGGAGATCAGCCCTGGGTGTTCATTGGAAGGACTGATGCTGAAGCTGAAACTCCAGTACTTTGGCCACCTCAAGCAAAGAGCTGACTCATTGGAAAAGACTCTGATGCTGGGAGGGATTGGGGGCAGGAGGAGAAGGGGATGACAGAGGATGAAATGGCTGGATGGCATCACCAACTCGATGGACGTGAGTTTGAGTGAACTCCGGGAGATGGTGATGGACAGGGAGGCCTGGCGTGCTATAATCATGGGGTCGCAAAGAGTTGGACACGACTGAGCGACTAAACTGACTGAACTGACTGACTGACTGTTCAGTTTACTCAGTCATGTCCGACTCTTTGTGACTCCATGGACTGCAGAAAGCCAGGCTTCCCTGTCCATTGCCAACTCCCAGAATTTACTCAAACTCATGTTCATTGCGTCGGTGATGCCATCCAACCATCCCATCCTCTGCCGTACCCTTCTCCTCCCACCTTCATTCTTTCCCAGATTCAGGGTCTTTTCTAGTGAGTCAGTACTTTGCACCAGGTGGCCAAAGTATTGGAGTTTCTGCTTCAGCATCAGCCCTTCCAATGAATATTCAGGACTGATTTCCTTTAGGATAGACTGATAGGATCTCCTTGCTGTCCAAGAGACTTTCAAGAGTCTTCTCCAACACCACAGTTCAAAAGCATCAGTTGTTCGGTACTCAGCTTTCTTTATAGTCCAACTCTCACATCCATACGTGACTATTGGAAAAATCATAGCTTTGACTAGATGGACCTTTGTTGGCAAAGTAATTTCTCTACTTTATAATATGCTGTCTAGGTTGGTCATAGCTTTTCTTTCAAGGAACAAGTGTCTTTTAAATTCANACTCTCACATCCATACGTGACTATTGGAAAAATCATAGCTTTGACTAGATGGACCTTTGTTGGCAAAGTAATTTCTCTACTTTATAATATGCTGTCTAGGTTGGTCATAGCTTTTCTTTCAAGGAACAAGTGTCTTTTAAATTCATGGCTTCAGCCATCACCATCTGCAGTGATTTTGGAACAGAAAAACATACAGTCGGTCACTGTTTCCATTATTTCCCCATCTGTTTGCCACGAAGTGATTGGACTGGATACCATGATCAACTTTCTGAAAGTTGAGTTTTAAACCAACTTTTTCACTCCTCTGTTTCACTTTCATCAAGAGGCTTTTTAGTTCTTCTTTGCTTTCTACCATAAGGGTGGTGTCATCTGATATCTGAGGTTATTGACATTTCTCCCAGCAATCTTGATTCCAACTTGAGCTTCCTCCAGCCCAACGTTTCTCATGAAGTACTCTACATATAAGTTAAGCAGGGTGACAATATATAGCCTTGACATACTCCTTTTCCTATTTGGAACCAGTCTGTTGTTCCATGTCTTGTTCTAACTGTTGCCTCCTGACCTGCATACAGATTCTTCAGGACGCAGGTCAGGTGGTCTGGTATTCCCATCTCTTGAAGAATTTTCCAGTTTGTTGTGATTCACACAAACACTTTGGCATAGTCAATAAAGCAGAAGTAGATGTTTTTCTGGAACTCTCTTACTTTTTCACTGACCCAGTAGATGTTGGCAATTTGATTTCTGGTTCCTCTGCCTTTTATAAATCCAGCTTGAACCTCTGGAATTTCACGGTTCATGTATTGCTGGCTTGGAGAATTTTGAGCATTACTTTGCTAGTGTGTGAGATGATGGCAATTGTGCAGTAGTTTGAGCATTCTTTGGCATTGCCTGTCTTTGGGATTGGAAGGAAAACTGACCTTTTCCAGTCCTGTGGCCACTGCTGTGTTTTCCAAATTTGCTGGCATATTGAGTGCATCACTTTCACAGCATCATCTTTTAGGATTTGAAATAGCTCAACTGAAGTTCCATCACTTCCACTAGCTCTATTTGTGATGATGCTTCCTAAGGCCCACTTGACTTCACTTTCCAGGATGTCTGGCTGTATTCCAGTGATCACACCATCATGTTTATCTGGGTCATGAAGTTCTTTTTTGTATAGTACTTCTGTGTACTCTTGCCACCTCTTCTTAATATCTTCTGCTTCTCTTAGGTCCATAACATTTCTGTCCTTTATCAAGCCCATCTTTTCATGAAATACTCCCTTGGTATCTCTAATTTTATCGAAGAGATCTCTAGTCTTTCCCATTCTATTGTTTTCCTCTATTTCTTTCCATCGATCACTAAGGAAGGCTTTCTTATCTCTGCTTACTATTCTTTGGAACTCTGCATTCAAATGGGTATATCTTTCCTTTTCTCCTTTGCCTTTAGCTTTTCTTTTCACAGCTATTTGCAAGGCCTCCTCAGACAACCATTTTGCATTTCTTTTTCCTGAGGATGGTCTTGATCCTTGCATTGTGTACAATGTTACAAAGCTCCATCCATAGTCCTTAAGGCAATCTATCAGTTCTAATCCCCTTGAATCTATTTTTCACTTCCACTCTATAATCATGAGGGATTGATTTANTTTTTTTTTTTTTTTAATTGGGTTGCTTGGTTTTTGTAATTGAGTTGTATGAGTTGCTTGTAAATTTTGGAAATTAATCCCTTTTCAGTCACATTATTTGTGAATAATTTCTCCTAGTCTGTAGGTTGTCTTTTTGGTTTTCCTTTGCTGTGTGAAAGCATATAAGTTTGATTTGGTCCCATCTGTTTATTTATTCTTTTTATTTCTATTACCTTGAAAGACTGATGTAAGATAACATTGCTATGATTTATGTCAGAGAATGTTTTTCTTGTGCTCACTTCTCTCTTCTAGGAGTTTTGTGGTGTCATGTCTTATACTTAGGTCTTTAATCTACTTTGAGTTTATTTTTGTGTATGGTGTAAGGATGTGTTCTAACTTCATTGATTTACATGCAGCTTTCCAGCTTTCCCAACACAGCACTGTACCTAGTTTTTAAGAGTGACCATTTCAGTGTTGTAATTTCTCATTTATGTGTGAAATCTAAACGAATTGAACTCATAGAAATAATGAGTAGAATGGTGATTACCATGGGCTGGTGATGAGGGGAAATGGGAATAGGTTGTTGAAGGGTACAAATTAGCAACTAGAAGATAAATAAATTCTGGAGCACAGCATTGTGACTGCAGTCTGCAATAGTGTATTATATATTTCAAATTTTCTAACAGACTAGATTTTAAGTGTTCTCCCTACAAAAAAGAGATGATAGTTATATGATGTGATAGAGGTGTTAGCTAATGCTAAGGTGTTAATCATATTGCAATATATAAATGTATCAAATCAACACATTTTGTCTGCCTGAAACTTATACAGTGCTTTATGTAAATTACATCTCAAAAAAAAAGGAATCAGTATTCCAACACAGGTAGTGGATCTGTCAGTTTCATAATGTCTGGGCTGAGAAGCAGGCACAGAGTCACTTCTGCGGTATTCTGTCTACTAAAGCAATCACAGAGCACTTACAAAATTAACGGAAAGGATCATAGACCCTCATCCCTCCTTGGTTAAAATAAAACGTTGAATGAAGAAGAGAAGTGTGTTATTCTTACTGGATTGTCAGAAGTCTTTTTGAATTTTGAGATTATTTGGTTTACTGTCTGTAACACAGTGCCTAAGTTTGTCATTGTGAAAGTTAATTTATCAAGTTGAACAATGATTTTATGCTTCTCCTTCTCAATTCTGAAGGGAAGTGTGAAAGATATTTTCCAAAAATTGAGAGAGAATAAACTATATAGAATCTCTCTTATGTTTATTGTTTCTCTGTAAGCAGTCCATGTTACCTCCCCAAAGCGATTTTCCTTTCATTGCAGATATGCTTGGCTGGCCAACTGGACACAAGCTATAAAAATCAGAAGGGGAGAAATTGCTTTAGTAGATTCAAAGGCAGGAAAGAATGTTTCCTCTGTAGTGAGCCACTAAGCTGCAGGTACTGAGGGCTGCTGCTTGTTGGGGATCCCTGAACAAATCTGATAGCCCATAAAGACAAGACAGGCTTAAGGCCAAGCTATAGGGTAGAACTGTCAGAAGAGTTTTAAAAGTGAGTCATGCAGTGTTGATTTTAACTCAATGTTGTGCTTAGAGATGGGAAAAACCATCTATCTTTATTTCACTGATAGTATTGTGCATGGTACTCAGCTGGAGTGCAGTCTTATGAGGCTCTTGGAAAACTTACCTTTCATTTTGTCTGTATTGGTTAATGCTGCTTACAGAAGGGTATACAGAGATTTAAAAAATTTTTTTTAAAGAATAAAGGTTGATAAATGTGTTTGAAAGCTAATTGTGGCTGACAGCTCATGGTTGGAGAAGGCAATGGCAACCCACTCCAGAACTCTTGCCTGGAAAATCCCGTGGACGGAGGAGCCTGGTGGGCTGTAGGCTGTGGAGTTGCTAAGAGTCGGACACGACTGAGCGACTTCAGTTTCACTTTTCACTTTTATGCATTGGAGAAGGAAATGGCAACGCACTCCAGTGGACGGGGGAGCCTGGTGGGCTGCCGTCTATGGGGTTGCACAGAGTCAGACACGACTGAAACGACTTAGCAGCAGCAGCAGCAGCAGCAGCTGCTGCTGCTCATGGTTGCCTAGAGATGGGACTCATTATTCCTTATACAGTGTGATAACTCTTTATCTAGGTCAGACGTTTTTTGGAGTAGAATGGATCCCTACATTTCTAGACAAGATCAAGAAAGACATTTTTTTAACTTTTTTTTTAATTGGATCAGAATTTAGGGTGATAAAAGAGGCAAGAAATTAGTCACTGTTTATGAATTTTAAAAAAAATCAGCAACACCATGTAGGGAATGGACATATGGACAATATCCACAATGGACAATTTAGAAGCAATTTAAAGGCTATCCTCTAATGGATGGACAAGCTGGTTCATCTCAGAAGTTTGATTAAAAAAGTGTAATTGTAAGGATCATGGCAATATCTCTGAGATATCCTAAGATGTCTTGAAAACTTAACCTTAAGAGAATCTAAAATCTAAAAGAGGACAGAAAGGAGAGGAGTTGATACTGGACTTTAACTGGAGAGATTCATTTCCTGCCCATCGCCTTCTTTACTAATTGACAAGTTCATATCCCCCAGCTTCGACTTTGTAACACTGTGGTTGGGACCCTGTAAACTACAGTTCCTTTTTGGCTGCTGGCTCCTATTAGGCACTATAAACACAAGGAACTAGAGAGAAATTTTAAGGCTGAAGGAGGAAATGGGGCTTGCTCTTTCTTTTTTGTTTCCTGATCCCATCGGAGTCATCCTTGTAATGGTACTTCATTTAGAAGGTGGCATTTGGTTCCAGTAGTAGTAGGTGGCTCCAAGTTCCATTTTCTTTTTCATACTCCCTGTACCAACAACTTTGAATGTTTCCAGATTACCAACACTAACCAGCTGGTATCCCTCCTGTGGGACTGAGTCCTGGCTCAGCCAGGGTCCTCCTCTGAATTCTGGAGGTGCCAGTGCCAGTTGGCAGTGGCTTCTTCTTGGAGATGTGCATCCAGGTCTTCAGGATCTTTTTTCTAAGCTTATAAATTCTTAGAGCCCTAGGGGAGTAGCTGCTTCTTATAGTTGCCATTTCTGTGATACTTTACTTTTTGCCTTTTTACCTCTTTTATCCTATTTAGTCTTTATATTAAATCTATGTTAAATTCATGGATGACTGTGACTGATAACATCTCTTTTGCAAAATATTTACCATAGTTTCCACTGTTAATTTGATTCTGCCATAGAGGTGCAGAGCCTGAACCTTACCTATCTATTCCACACTGAGCTGCCATAATAATACCAGTCCACAAGTCTTGCCATAGGGCAGTTGATAACTAGTCAGCTAAGCATGCTAAAGAAGGGAAATACTGGAATCTACTGAGGGGTCATTATTTAACTTGATTAGAACTTCTGGGCCCTGCCAGGTCCCTAAAGGTCAGCATTTTCTCATCAAATTCTTTTAACAGTCCTTTTCTTCACCACCCTGCCCCCCAGCTGTATCATTCATGGTTCTGGTCATATGTATGTCCCTAAGAATTCCACTTGATCCTTGACCTCCATTGTTACTCTTCCTCCTTTTCAAAAGATGGGTGAAATAAAGTGAAGTAGGGGAACAGGGGTGGGGATAAATTTCCTGAGTAACTAGGCTTTGGTGCCGTCAAGACCACATGCTACAGGATGTTCAGAACACAGATTGAAGATTTGGGAAGTGTGCATCAGGAAATTCTTCCTACAGGTGGTATGTCTGAGCTGAATCTGGAAGGATGGACTAGAGTTAACAGGATGAAATAGAAGGAACATATAGGTTTCTAGAGCTAGATAAAATATACCTACATATCTGGTAAAAGGAGCAAATTTGTAGCACCTGAGCATATTACATAGCAGATGGGAAGGACAAAATTGGCTTTCCTGCTGTATCTATTTTCCAGGCCTAAAAAGGCCCTGTCAAAAATTAAGTATTAAGTAAGCATCAGGACATATAGTGTTTTTCTTTGTCTTCAGTTTTTTGAGTTTGCTGAAGTATAGCTGACTTTTGATGTTTCAGGTGTGCAGCAAATTGATTTGGTTATATGTATATTAGATTCTTTTCCACTATTTTTGTTGTTATATAGTGGTCCTGTCATATCTAACTCTTTGCAACCCCATGGACTGCAGCATGCCAACCTCTGTCCCTCACCATCTCCCAGAGTTGGGTGAAGTTCATGTTCATTGCATCAGTGATGCCATCCAGCCATCTCATCCTCTGATGTCCTTTTCTCCTTCTGCCCTCAATCTTTCCCAGCATCAGGGACTTTTCCAGTGTGTCAGCTGTTCGCATCACGTGAACAAAATACTGGCGCTTCAGCATCAGTCCTTCCAGTGAATATACAGGGTTGATTTCCCTTAAGATTGACTGGTTTGATCTCCTTGCTGTCCAAGGGACTTTCAGGAGTCTTCTCCAGCACCACAGTTCAAAGGCATCAACTCTTTGGCGTTCCGCCTTTGGTGTTCTTTCCATTAGAGGTTATTATAAGATATTGAATACAGTTCCCTGTGCTCTGAATAGGTCCTTGTTTGAGAATATATATAATTTTAAATGACTTTCGTCCAAGTATGTTATTCATATTATCTTGTTTACTAATTGTTTTGGATAGATATACGTTAGTTTCCCACTTAGACTAAGTAGAGATAGTACTAAATACTATTTTGTGTCCATCCACCATCACCTTATATGGTGACACACAAGTAATTTAATAGATGCCTATGCAATAAATAAATACAAAAATTAATGAACCTTTAAGGATATCATTAGGTTTTGAAAAATGGCCAGCTGAGGCCAGTATGCTATCTTGGAGAAGAGCATTTTTTTTTTTTATATTACTCTTAAAAGCCAAGGAAAGTATTTCATCTACAATTCCCAATATTTCCCTATAATAACCTCTTAGTAGAGTGTGCATATAAATTTGGTTAATGGTTTTATCATTTTCCAAATATAATTGTAAAACAGGTTTCTTTTTCAGCTGTCAAAGAGGTGTTTGATATGTGATAAAATAATTTAGTTTATATTTGCCATTTGGGGATGTTGACCTTCTAGGCAAGCTTCTAATTGTACTATCATATTAATTTGGAGACCTTTTACTTGACGACAATACTCATCTCCTACTGTACGAACTGAAGGAGATATGACTCCTTCATCTTTTTATACTGATAAAACAGGCTTGGCCAACAGATATTATCTTGTAGGAGTCTGAATCTTGAGCACTTGATAGCATAGTATGATGCAGTCATGCATGATATGTGATTGTCATCATAATATGATGACGGCATTGTGGCCTTCCCTGGTTGTCTTCTGTATAGCCCTCCAGAACTCTCTGGTCCCTGTCAAGTTTTGGCCCTCCAGGCTTCTAATATAATTCCAATAAATTCTAGTGCTGCTTCAGGTTATGATGTCATTTTCTGTTGTTTGCAACCACATGCAACAAATGATAGACAGTATTGTCAAAGATGTAAGAAAACAGGCTACTCTTTATCCTCATTCAAAACTGGATATTTTAAAGTAAAAATACTATAAAGTGGAATTTTGACCCACAGAAAGAGCATTTCTGTCTTTAATATCAGCCATCTGTGAACAAGTTTCCCACCGGATACAAGGATTTTTGACAAGTATTGTAAATGTCTTCAAGTGACACACATTTTTGGATGGAGATTTCAGGGTTTCCCCAGTGAATGTGATGAACTGTCCAGATGGTGCCCTGATAGCCACTCAGCAGAGTCCTTAAATGATAATAATTAACAGCTAATTACATTTAATGCCTTGAAAGGGCTCCACTAGCATTCATTTGATCAGAAATCCATCCCTGGGTAGGTCCAGAAGAGAGAAAAGACTTCCAGCATAACCATCTGGATGATCTTTCTCCCCCTGCTCTTGCTGCTGAAGAGGGACTGGTGATGTCCATGACTCCTTTTGGAGTTCATATTCTGCTCTGGAAGCTGCTTAAAGAGTGGGCCTTGCTGAATTAAATTGGCTTTTGTCCCATCAAAGTCAAGAGTCAAGTTAGATGCAGATGCTCTGTCTGGATGGAGAGGACAAGAAAGAAAGCTTGGAAAATCTGTGCCAGATTTTGTGGTGATTGTGGGAGTTAGGACATGCAATCATGCCAAACAAACAAAGCTGGGAGAAAATGACCTACCTGATTAATTCATAGAAATGCAGTTTATTTATAATTATCTCCACAAACGCAGTGTGTCTTCACATGGAATGTACATAGAATTATAATTGAGCTTGATCAATTTATAGACTCTCAGTTTAGAATTCCTGACAGTTTTGGCAGAAACTGGCTTAGAACATACATTTTCCCATGTATGTTGTTTTACTTTCATATTCAACTGATAACCCTGTCATGGATAACTAATGCCAAGGATTTTCTCATGGAAGACGACTGAACATCCTGTAGTAATCTTCAGCTAGCAGCTCTGTTTTGGTGCCACTGTTTGCCAAGTCCAGACTCTAGACTGTTGAGTCATTGTAGGCAGCAGGTGGCCTAGTGGTGAAATGTAATATAATAATAATTTTCCTGCTCTGGAAATGGCCTTGGAACACAGTGGAGGGCTTTAAAAGCTTATGAGGCCATGCCTGTGCTATTGAGTCCCACAGTTTTTGTTATATAACTGCCTGAAGCTGGACCAGTTGGATTTTAAATCCTGGAAATGTCAACTTTGGAAGAGGTAGGGATACTTTGAGTTTCGCACATTAATGGCCAGAGAAGGCAATGGCACCCCACTCCAGTACTCTTGCCTGGAAAATCCCATGGATGGAGGAGCCTGGTAGGCTGCAGTCCATGGGGTCACTAAGAGTCAGACACGACTGAGCAACTTCACTTTCACTTTTCACTTTCACGTGCTGGAGAAGGAAATGGCAACCCACTCCAGTATTCTTGCCTGGAGAATCCCAGGGATGGGGGAGCCTGGTGGGCTGCCATCTCTGGGGTCGCACAGAGTCGGACACGACTGAAGCGACTTAGCAGCAGCAGCAGCGCATTAATGGCAATACTATAGAAGACAGGCTCTTCTTAAACAGTTCTGTGTGTACTTAAAGCATAACTTTCAACAAAGTGTGTTTTCATAGCTTTCGATATACAATGTTTTTGTAATCTTTTTTCTGTATATATTCTATAATTTTAATTTGGACTTTTAAACTTAATCCAAGGTTTGTTTCTGTCAATTCAGAATAGATTAACACTAACTTCTTAGTCATTAGGGTCAGTCAAGGGCTGTGCTCTATTAATGCTCACTCAGAACCATCTGAAATGTTGCCAGTCACTGCAGCACATGTTGGAGAGGAAAAGAGAATAGCACCTTAAATATTTAATTGGCTAATTCAAGTCACAGCATTATGCCTACATTCAAGGGTGTAGGGAAACACAATCCTGTTGCATCATGGAATGAAAAAAACTAGAAATAACAGAAATATTGATGAGAAGCACTAGTATAACATGCCAGTTGGAGAAATTTTTGTTCTTGGTTGTGTCATTATGAGAGAATGTTACCTGTATTCTTTCTAAATTTTGGTATTTATTGAAGTTTGCTTAGTGGTTGAACACATAATCAATTTTTATGACTATTTCATGAACACTTAAAGAAGATATATATATTCAGGTACAGAATTTTATGTATATCAATATATATTCTTTTTACTTACAGCATTTAGTTTTTTAATGCATGGAAAAAATTGTTTTAATTATAAAAGAGAAGCATATCTATAAGAAATGAATAGCCAGTGCCTAAGTGCCCAATTTGTTTTTATTATTACCAGAGAGATATGCATATAAACTAATTTTACAGGTGGGCTCATTGCACCTGTTTTTCAAGTGACAGTCCTTAATGAACTGTCTTTTTTATTAATTAGTTTTTATTGCCGTATATTTGCTTTACAATGTTGTATTAGTTTCTGCTACATAACAAAATGAATCAGTCACACATGTGCATATATCCCCTCTCTTTGGACTTCCTTCCCATTCAGGTCACCAAAGTGCATTAAGTAAAATTCCCTGTGCTATATCATATGTTCTCATTAGTTATCTATTTTATACGGAGTATCAATAGTGCAGCAAATAGAGTTTAGAAAAGGCTAAGGCTTGAACACTTTCAGCTGTCATTTCTCAGTTTAATTTTTCTTTTTCCTACATGTGAGCTACATCTCTGCTTGTGGGAGCACTGAGTGTGTCTGAGTGTGTAGACTACACCTGCTCTACTCAAGGTGCTGGCACTAATTCTCTAGCTTCTCTCTTTATTTGTACTTGGTTTTCCCCTGCATTGGAGAGGTAAGACGGTAAGAATATGGAGACTTGTTTGACCATAGATATAGAAATAAGGAAAGTCTTTCAACCTATCTTTAGTTCTGAGCCTCTCAGAATCATTTGGATACGGCAGAAAAAGTTCTTCTCAAGGCTCACACGAGTTCAATAGAATCCTAAGCTGGGAATGTGGAATAGAGGAATGATATGATTCTTTATCATGTTTTACTTCTATCTCCTTATGTTCCTTGGGAATTTGCTTATCAAAAGCAAAGCGACCATGTACTTAGATACAAATATCAATTGGTATCATATTTACCACTACTTAAAATTTTTTCTCATGTGTTTGTGCAATTAAAAAGAAGAAAATACATATGAAAATAAGAAGCAGTGTTACATCTTGACTGTATTTTCTCCTGTCCTGGTTCTTATTGTCCTCTTTTTAAAAATTGCATGACTTAAACTTTTGTTCATTTTTATGAATGTTTTTGCTCTCTGTGTTATCAATATGTGTGTATTTGCAATTGGATACTCCTGTAAATATATTTAGCTAAAATAAGATACTGGCCAAAGACATAATGAATATAATTAATAAAGTGAAGTGAAGTTGCTCAGTCGTGTCCGACTGTTTGTAACCCCATTGACTGTAGCCTACCAGGCTCTGAGGAGCCTCTCAGTCCATGGAATTTTCCAGGCAAGAGTACTGAAGTGGGTTGCCATTTACTTCTCCAGGGGATCCTCCCAACCCAGGGATCAAACCTGTGTCTCCCGCACTGCAGGCAGACGCTTTCCCATCTGAGCCACCAGGGAAGCCTTTAATCAATAAAATTAATAATAATATTAATGGTGTTTTTCTTCACAGTTACTTTGTTGTATGTTAACTTACTTTGACCTCATCACAATATCATGAAATATTCTAGGTGGTGCTGTCCTCTTTGATGTTACAATGGAAGACACTGACGCCTAGATGTATTCAATGAGTTACACAATATTGCACTAAAATTTTTCTTTTTTTTTATTCTACATTGTTGCGAAGGTTGAGTACTCCATGCCTCCCACCAACAACTTCAATTTTCTTGTTCAAGTGGATATAAAAAGTCTTTCACGGGTTATACTATTTTAATTTCTACAACAGAGTTTGGCCTACTGAATTGGACTTTATGAAAGCTAATGAGGAATTAAGCTGCCTGAAAGACTTGAGATGAAAGATTTTCTGAGATCTTTTATGCATTGTAAACATACAGCATGCTGGGACCAGGGCTTGCCTTTGTACATTGTGAGGTAGAGGGGAGGAATGAATAAACAGTAGAATAAATTGCCTACTGGGCACTTTTAACATTTAAAAGCAACCAGTAATTGTCACACTTCTGCCCTTACTTCAATTGGGTACATATTGTACCTTTGGGTCTGTGAGCGTCTGTCAGTGATTATATACCTATGGTCTCAGGGCCACGTGTATCCAACAGGAGGTAGAAAATGACATGAGCAGAAAAAATCACTGACTGCCTTAGGCTCAGAGCTTCTTTACTGCTTCTACCCATGAATTCTGCAGCTTCAAATTCTCTAAGCTGTTGGATTCTGTACCTGCCTTGACCTTCAAGATTCTGCTGAGCTCTCCAAACTTGCCTAAAACCATGGACTTAACTCTTTCCTGTTTCTTCTGACCTCACACTTCTGTTTTAAGACCTACTTTGCAGGACTTGTTGCGTTCCTGACCTGTTCCTGCTAAGACCCCAGATTTCACACCTGACTGCTCAAATTTGGTTAGAATTAAAAACTTTCCCTTTTGCTTCTAAGGATCACTGCCCTCATCAGTGCCTGGGCATCATACTTCTTGCTTTAATTTGGTTATTTAACAGTTTTCCTAATAGTTTTCCATTGTTCTTTCCCTTAGTTATGTAAGTCAGTTATGTGAGGATAAACATAAAATATAAAGTAATTGCCACCACAGAAGGTATGATGATATTTCTGAGGAAGAAACATGGAATAAAAATTTCTGCCTCTTAGAGATTAAACTTTTCCAGATTGAATTAGTGTCATGTTTCATTCTAGAAAAATACATCTATTTATCAAAATTCAGAATGAGATTTCTGGATCCTTCCCCATTTTATCTGTCAGTTGTAGTAATAAGAATATCCCAAAGAACTTAAGAAAAATGAAAAGAGCAGTGGTTGAGCCTCACCAGGTAGCAAGGATGAATTTGCTCTAATGAGTTTCCCAAAACTGACTGTGCTTTTGTTTATGAGTCCGGACACATTGTGAAAAATGAAAGTGAGTCATTCAGTCATGTCCCACTCTGAAATCCAATGGGCTTTAGCCCACCAGGCTCCTCTGTCGACGGAATTCAAACAAGGATACTAGAGTGGGTTGCCATTCCCTTCTCTAGGGGATCTTCCTGACCCAGGGATTGAACCTGTGTCTTCTGCATTGCAGGCAGACTCTTTACCATCTGAGCTACCAGGGAAGCCCTGGACCCTTNAGGCTCCTCTGTCGACGGAATTCAAACAAGGATACTAGAGTGGGTTGCCATTCCCTTCTCTAGGGGATCTTCCTGACCCAGGGATTGAACCTGTGTCTTCTGCATTGCAGGCAGACTCTTTACCATCTGAGCTACCAGGGAAGCCCTGGACCCTTACTAAACTAGTTTTCTAGACCCCACCTAGAATATTTTATGAGAATATGGTTTGAAATTTGAATTTTTAACAAAATCTCTAGTGATTCTGGTGCAGTGCGCCATATTTGAGAACCACTGCTCTTGGTAACTGGGGGTAACAATTATGCAGATCATAATTGAGAGGAAGAAAAATCTTAAAAGATACAATAGACAAAGATTCTCTAACCAAGTTTGACAAAAAAACAATGGAGAGGAGACAGAATTCTCTTCCATTATTATAAAGTCCTTCATACAATAAGCTGAACAAGCTCCAAAATTAATCATTAAAATTTAAAATGTGAAGGAAGATCAGTTATGGTGATAACTGATCATTATCAGTTATCTGATAAGAATAAGTTAACTGATAAGAATCATTATAAGTAAGTAAAGTCGCTCAGTCCTGTCCGACTCTTTGCGACCCCATGGACTGTAGCCTATCAGGCTCCTCTGTCCATGGGATTTTCCAGGCAAGTGTGCTGGAGTGGATTGCTATTTCCTTCTCCAGGGGATCTTCCCAACCCAGGAATCGAACCCGGGTCTCCTGCATTGCGGTCAGACGCTTTACTGTCTGAGCCACCAGGTGAAATAAAAATAGTAGACAGGCTAGAAGAGACACACTTCCCTTACCAATAGCCAGCTAATGTAATGATGTCACCAGGTTCCTGCTAAAGATGGGTTATGAGTAAATGTTGATCAGAGTTTTGTAGTTTATGTTTATTGTGATATCTTTATAGTTCTTTACTTATTGCATGCATTTCATTATTCTTAGTTAGTGATGTCATTTCCCCATGAGTGTCTTCTTTTAAAAAATATGATGTCTCAAAGTGAATTACCTCTCAGGTATTTTTACAGATAGGTAAACCATCACTGGATAGGTACTATGTGGTTGGGGCTGGTGTATGGGGATGATCTGGAGGGATGATGTCGGGTGGGAGGTGGGAGGGGGGTTCATGTCTGGGAGTTTGTGTACACCCATGGCGGATTCATGTCAATGTATGCCAAAACCAATAGAGTACTGTAAAGTAAAATAAAGTAAAATGGAAGCTTTAAAAAAAATAAAAATGAAAATAAAATGTCTGAGAAAACAAACAAAAAAAAGAATTTGGTCTTCAGTGTCTGAAAAGTAGAAAAGCAGCTCCTTTTACAAAATTCTAACTGTATAAGATTTGCTTCTATCTGAGAATGTTTGTGGTAATATTCAAAATATGCTACAGCTGCTATGGCAGTATAAATTAATAAATAAGTAAAACACATTTAAAATTCTTTTTATTCTCTAAGTTAAAATGTGTAAGATTATGCAACTGCTTATTTACTCAGATAAATTATTCATCTAGTTTAATAATTTTTAATCAGTTGTTGATTTATTCAGAAGTGAATAGCTTGATCTTTTGTTTGTCATAGCTTTTACTGACTAAATGTTGCTCTGGTCTGATTTGATTCTGGGAAGCATGTACATTTCAGTGAATTCTTAATTAAAAGGATAGTGAATATTTCTGGCCCCTTAACGTTTAGCATCTCAGAGGTGACTGGCTACTCTGTCTGTATGTGTGGATAGTCTGAATTTACAAAAGTCATGATAATATTGCCACCAGTGCTATAACACGTCTTGTATGCCCTACTCTTTTGCTGCTGCAAGTGTTGGGCTCCTCCAAAATAGCAGGTGGGCCCAGAGCACGACTCTGACACTGTTGCTAATACTAGTTTTGTCCACTCAGCAATACATCGGGGGGTTGCCCAGGTTTGTACCAGCAAAACTCACAGGGTGAATTTCCTGCCTCTGCTACTACTATACAGCATTTTTAGGTAGAACTTCATATAATAGAATTTCCTAATTTAATATTCAGCATGGTTATGCTGATATAAACTGGTTATAAAGCAGCTATAGGTATGACAATTGTACTAGTTAGGATGACATACTCTTGTATATAACAGATAGCTTAAAGAAGACAGACATTTATTTTTCTTTCTTAGTTTAGCTGGAAAAGAGATTTGTGCAAATCAGTATTGATGCCTAAATTTGGGAGGGTAGTTGGTGACAGTGTTAAGAGATATGACTTTCATTTCTGCAAAAAAAAAAAAAAAAAAAAAAGAAGAGAGAGAAAATGACTTTGGAATTTTGATAGGGCTTGAATTGAGTCTGTAGATATCTTTGGGTAGCTTGATATCTGAACAATTTTAAGTCTTCTAATTTGATGCCTTTCCATTTGTGCCTTTTTTGATTTCTTTCATCAGTGTTTTGTAGTTTTCAGTATATAAATCTCTCATCTCTTGAGTTAAGTTTATTCCTAAGTATTTCATTCTTTTTGGTACTATTGTAAATGGGATTGTTTTCCAAATTTCCTTTCCAGATAGTCTGTAGCTAATATACAGAAACAATGAATTTTTGTATGTTGATTTTGTATCCTGCAACTTTACTGAATTCTTTAGTTGTCACAGTTTTTTTCTAAAGAAGTCTAAGAATTTCTGTATATAAGATCATATATAAGATGCCAAACAGGGATATCTGCAAGCTATCTTCAAGCAGGGATAGTTTTAATTCTTTAAATTTGGATGCCTTTAAGGTTTTTTTTTTTTTTTTCTTTTTGTTCTAATTGCTGGGGCTAAACCTTCCAGTACTGTATTAAATAGAAGTTTCCAGGGTGCACATTCTTGCATTATTCCTGATGTTAAAAAAAAAAATATTTCAGATTTTGACCATCGAGTATGATGTTAGCTGTGGGCATTCACATGAAACCACAAAAGCTCAAGAACAGCCAAATCAAACCTGAGAAAGAGCAAACCTGGAGACATCGTACTACCTGATTTAAAACATATTATGAATACAGTAACCACAACAGCATGATACTAGCATGATGACAGTCATATAGACCAAGAGAACAGAATAGAGTCCAGAAGTATGTCTATAAGTGTATGGCCAATTGATTTTTGACAAGGGTGTCAAGAATACATATTGGGGAGATAAAAGTCTCTTCAACAAACAGTGCTGTGAAAAGTGGATGCGTACATGCATGCTAAATCGCTTCAGCTGTGTCCAACTCTCTGTGACCATATGGACTGTAACACACCAGGCTTCTCTGTCCATGCGATTCTCCAGACAAAAGTACTGGAGAATTTCCTCCTGACCCAGGGATCAAACCTGTGTCTCTTATGTCTCCTGCATTGTCAGGTGGGCTCTTTACCACTAGCGCCACCTATCCACACGTAAAGCAATGAGATTGGATCTTTATTTTAACAAGATACAGCAGAAAAGCAGTGAAAAGGGGGTTAAAGTAGGAGTAAAACATACGATCTGAAACTGTAATACTCCTAGAAGAAAACATAGGGAGAAACCTTCCTGACACTGATCTTTGTATTGATTCTTGGTTATGATACCAAAAGCACAGGTGATAAAAGCAAAAATTAAAAAGTGGGGCTACATCAAACTAAAAGGCTGCTCAGCAAGGGAAACAAGAGTAGAAAGCCAGCCTATAGACTGGGAGAAAATATTTAATAAAAGGTTAATCCTTTGGGGAACTCTTGAAACTCAATAACAGAAAAATCTATTAATCTGATTTAAAAAGTGGTCTAAGAACTTGAATGGACTCTTCTCCAGAGAAGGCACACAGATGGCCAATAGATATATGAAAACAAAGATATACCTACTTATACCTGCCAGGATTACTATCGTCAAAAAAAAAAAAAAAAAAAAGACAAAGTGTTGGCAGGCATGTGGAGGAGCACTTGAGCATTGTGAGTGGGAAAGCAAAATGGTGCAACTGCTATTGAAAATGGTATTAAGATTCCTCCAAAAATTAGAATGAGTATATGATCCAGCAATGCTTGCTTCACTCTGTGTATATCTGTACATACATATAATATATAAAAGAATTTAAAGAATTTCAAAGAAATAATAGCACACATATGCTCATTGAAGAACTACTAGAAAGACTTAAGATGTGGAAACAAACTAAATGTGTATAGAGAGAATTATGGATACAGCCAATGTGGTATATACATACCATGGAATAACATTCATCCTTTAAAAGGGAAGAAATATTGTGATATTTGACAACATGAATGAACTGTGAGGATATTAACCTAAATGAAATAATCAGACACAGAAAAACAAACACTGCATAATTCCACTTATATTAGGTATTTAAAACTGGTTCAGTTCAGATGCTCAGTTGTGTTTGACTCTTTGTGACCCCATGGACTATAGTATATCAGGCCTCCTTGTCCATCACCAACTCCTAGAGCTTGCTCAAACTCATGTCCATCGAGTTGGTGATGCCATCTAACCATCTCATCCTCTGTTGTCCCCTTCTCCTCCTGCCTTCAATCTTTCCCAGCATCAGGGTCTGTTCCAAAGAGTGTTCTTTGCATCAGGTGGCCCAAGTACTGGAGCTTCAGCTTCAGCATCTGTCCTTCCAATGAACATTCAGGACTGATTTCCTTTAGGTTGGACTTGGTTGATCTCCTTGCTGTCCAAGGGACTCTCAAGAGTCTTCTCCAACACTACAGTTCAAAAGCATCGATTCTTCAGTGCTTAGCTTTGTTTGTGGTCCAACTCTCACATCCATGCACAACCACTGGAAAAACCATAGCTTTGATAGATGGACCTTTGTTTACAAAGTAATGTCTCTGCTTTTTAATAAGCTGTCTAGGTTGGTCATAACTTTTCTTCCAAGGAGAAATGTCTTTTAATTTCATGCCTGCAGTCACCATCTGCAGTGATTCTGGAGCCCAAGAAAGTGAAGTCTGTCACCGTTTCCACTGCTTCCCCATCTTTTTTTGCCAAGAAGTGATTGGACTGGGTGTCATGGTCTTAGTTTTTTGAATGTTGAGTTTTAAGCCAGCTTTTTCACTCTCCTCTTTCAGTTTCATCAAGAGGTTCTTTAGTTCCTCTTTGCTTTCTGCCATAAGGGTGGTGTCATCTGCACATGTGAGGTTATTGCTATTTCTCCTGGCAATCTTGATTCCAGCTTGTGCTTCATCCAGCCCACCATTTCGCACAATGTAGTCTGCATATAAGTTCAATAAGCAGGGTGACAGTATACAGCCTTGACGTACTCCTTTTCCTATTTGAAACCAGTCTGTTGTTCCATGTCCTATTCTAACTGTTGCTTCTTGACCTGCATACAGATTTCTCAGGAGGCAGGTCAGGTGGTCTGGTATTCCCATCTCTTTCAGAATTTTCCAGTTTGTTGTGATCCACACAGTTAAAGGCTTTNGCTTTCTGCCATAAGGGTGGTGTCATCTGCACATGTGAGGTTATTGCTATTTCTCCTGGCAATCTTGATTCCAGCTTGTGCTTCATCCAGCCCACCATTTCGCACAATGTAGTCTGCATATAAGTTCAATAAGCAGGGTGACAGTATACAGCCTTGACGTACTCCTTTTCCTATTTGAAACCAGTCTGTTGTTCCATGTCCTATTCTAACTGTTGCTTCTTGACCTGCATACAGATTTCTCAGGAGGCAGGTCAGGTGGTCTGGTAGTCCCATCTCTTTCAGAATTTTCCAGTTTATTGTGATCCACACAGTCAAAGGCTTTGGCATAGTCAATAAAACAGAAATAGATGTTTTTCTGGAACTCTCTTGCTTTTTTGATGATTCAGCAGATGTTGGCCATTTGATCTCTGGTTCCTCTGCCTTTTCTAAATCCAGCTTGAACATCTGGAAGTTCACATATTGTTGAAACCTAGCTTGGAGAATTTTGAGCATTACTTTGCTAGTGTGTGAGATGAGTGCAATTGTGTGGTAGTGTGAGCATTCTTTGGCATTGCCTTTCTTTGAGATTGGAATGAAAAGTGAGCTTTTTCAATCCCGTGACCAGTGCTGTGTTTTCAAATTTGCTGGCATATTGAGTGCAGCACTTTTACTGAATCATCTTTTAGGATTTGAAATAGTTCAACTGGATTTCCATTACTTCCACTAGCTGTCGGGAGCCGCATTAGGCATTACTGACAAAATAGAGGCATGGCCCTAAACCCCCTCCCTTTGTTCCATAGGCCTGGGACCCGGAATGAAGGAGTTAGGTTTTGTGATTCTGACTTGTTTTTTCCTTTCCTCAGCTGAGTTGACTGAAGAGACTATTAAGGTGCTTATTGTTTTTGAGAGGAGCAGGAAAAGGCATAAAGCCTTCTGCAGCTGTGCTCAAAGAATAATTCATAAAGTTAATCACTGACATTTGTTCAAGGACTTTTACAAAAAAGTGTTCCAGGGTGAGCACAGAGGCCGCAGCTTAAGACCATGGGAGGGATTCCTATCTGAAGCCAATTTGTGAGGAAAGTGTTATGGCAAAGGAGTTTGCTGACTTTAGGGCTTAGGAATTATTAAAATAGTTAGAAGCTAAAGATTTAAGTATTGCTGTAATGTTATAATGTTCTACTATAGCTTATAAAAATTAGGGACTTTAGAGATATTATCAGCTAGAAGCCCTTTCTAAGAAATAGTGAGCTTAGGATACTAGGGGCAAACAGGACTTAGAAAGATAAGAAATAAACTGAGGAATGTGGTGTGCAGCCCAGACATTAGCATGAGTTACAGTGTACTCACAAGGACACATGAGAAGAAGTAGATAAGAGAATTGCTGAGGAAGGAACTCATTTTGAGGGGCACCAATGATTTTTGGAGAAAAATAAATCTGGGTCAATGGGAACTAAAAATATCAAACCTCTGACCTAATGCTTTTGTAAAAGTGTAAAAGAGAATCATAAGCTTGAAATAAACAGGCAGTCCAAGAAAACTGAGAGGCTGCCTCAGTTTCTCTCGCCAACACTGCCCACCCCTTCAGGTTGAATCCCTGGCTGCTGGAGCTGGACTCTGGCAACTAGCTTTGTTCGTAGTGATGCTTCCTAAGGCCCACATGACTTCGCATTCCAGGATGTCTGGCTCTAGGTGAGTGATCATAGCATGGTGGTTATCTGGGTCGTGAAGATCTTTTTTGTATAGTTCTTCTGTGTATTCTTGCCACCTCTTCTTAATATCTTCTGTTTCTGTTAGGTCCATACCGTTTCTGTCTTTTATGGTGCCTGTCTTTGCATGAAATAGTCCCTTTGTTATCTCTAATTTTCTTGAAGAGATCTCTAGTCTTTTGCTTTCTATTGTTTCCTCTATTTCTTTGCATTGACTACTTTTATATATTTTTCCCTTTCTCCTTACAAATAGCAGAGAAAAGAAGAGAAGCACAAGGCAAAGGAGAAATGGAAGATATTTAAAATAGTCAAATTTATAAACTCAAAGGCTGGAATGTTGTTTCCCAGGGCCTATGGAGACAAGGAAGAGGGAAACTTTAAGCAACATTAAATTTCTGTTAAATAAGATAAATAACTTCTGAAGATCTAATGTACAATATTGTATATGTAAACAGCAATAATATATTGTACACTTAAAATTTAAATTTTCACCTCAATAAATTTTTTTTTTTTTTAATGGAAATACTTCCCCAGAATGGTGAGAAGTTTTAAGACTTCCAACCTGGAAGTGAATTTTTTTCAATTGAGAATTGAGGGATCACTGAAGATTTTGAACAGAGAAGTGTTATGATAAAAATGACTTTTTAGATAGGTTAGCTTGTTGCTATGTATTGGATCAGTTGTTACAGGAATGAATGAGTGGTTGGAGAAACAAGGTTGTATTCATTTCCTATTGCTGCTATAAGGGGTTACCACAAATTTAGTAACTTAAAACAATACAGATTTATTATTTTACAAGCCTGGAGGTCAGAAGTCAGAAATGGATTTTACTGGGCTGAAATGAAAATGTAGGTCCAGCTGTGCTTTCTCTGGAGGCTCTGGGAGAGTCCAATTCCTTGCCTTTTTCAGCTTCCAAAGGATACCTGTGTACCATAGCTTGTGACACCCTTCCTCTATCTTCAAAGCTAGTATAATGAAAATGAAAGTGAAGTTGTTCAGTCCTGTCCTACCAGGCTTCGCTATCCATGAGGTTTTCCAGGCTAGAGTACTGGAATGGGCTGCCATTTCCTTCTCCAGAGGATCTTCCCAACCCAGGGATTGAACCCAGATCTCCTACGCTGCAGACAGACGCTTTACCGCCTGAACCAGCAGGGAAGCTAGTATAATATGTATTTTCAAATATTTTTCTGACTGTGAACCTCTGTTTTCACAATCACATTTTCTCTGGCTGTGACCCGTTTATCACCCTTTTCCAAGGACACTTTTGATTACCTAAGACCCAACTGTATAAAATCCAGGGTAATCTCCCACATCAAAATGCTTAATCGCAGCCGCAAAGTCCCCTTTTGCCATGCAAAATAACATATTCACTGGTTTCAGAGATTCCGATATGGACATCTTTGAAGTGAAGTGAAGTGAAGTGATGTCCAGGGGGACCATTATTCTGCCTACTACACAAAAGTAGGACATAAATTCATATGTGAATTAAGGAGGGTGGTAGCTATGGGACTGACACTCCTTTGTATCTCCCTCCATAACTAATCAGGTATAAAAGTTTCTTCCTATGCATGATCTTTTGAAGCTATCTTCTTCTTACTTATTATTTCCACTGAACCAAGTGAACTTGGCCAATTTGGTGTTTCTGCTAATGTTGACTTCATCTAATAATTATGCCCTATATCTTCTTCTGCTACCTAAATTTTGCTAATTCATTGTTAAATTGCATTTTGTCTTGTGGCTAAAAGGAGATAAATCACATGCATGCTATTTTCTTCCCTGATCTATGAGGCTTCTGCTGAGTTTTTTTGTTTAGTCATTTTCAGAATATTAGACTTTTCCACAGACATGGCAGGTAATTGGACTGAGTTTATTCACTGCAAACCATACAGGAAATTATCCAAATGACTCATTCTAAAGAAAAAGATCTCAACAAAATAAATTTTTGAATCAGGCACATATGCAGAATCTAAACTCTGAATAATTTTTGGTTTCTCCTGTTTCAATTATAAAATAAAGGATAGTTAGCTACTTCATATTATAAAGGAAAATGTGAAGCTCAAATGATGTCATGATGAGGTCAGAAAATTATATAACAACATTCAAACCCCAGTTCAGTTCAGGCACTCAGTTGTGTCTGGCTCTTTGCTACCCCATGAACCGCATCATGCCAGGCCTCCCTGTCCATCATCAACTCCTGGAGTTCACCCAAACCCATATTCATTGAGCTGGTGAAGCCGTCCAACCATCTCATCTTCTGTCATCCCCTTCTCCTCCTGTCCTCAATCTTTCCCAGCATCAGGGTCCAATGAGTCAGCTCTTCGCATCAGGTAGAAGTATTGGAGTTTCAGCTTCAGCATCAGTCCTTCCAATGAACACCCAGGACTGATCTCCTTTAGGATGGGCTAGTTGGATCTCTGTGTAGTCCAAGGGATGCTCAAGAGTCTTCTCCAACACCACAGTTCAAAAGCATCAATTCTTTGGCACTCAGCTTTCTTTATAGTTCAACTCTCACATCCACACTTGATGACTGGAAAAACCATATATTTGACTAGAGGTACCTTTGTTGGCAAAGTAATGTCTCTGTTTTTTAATATGCTGTCTAGGTTGGTCATAACTTTCCTTCCGAGGAGTAAGTGTCTTTTAATTTCATGGCTGCAATCACCATCTGCAGTGATTTTAATAAAGTCAGCCACTGTTTCCACTGTTTCCCCATCTATTTGCCATGGAGTGATGGGAATGGATGCCATGATCTTTGTTTTCTGAATGTTGAGCTTTAAGCCAACATTTTCACTCTCCTCTTTCACTTTCATCAAGAGGCTTTTTAGTTCTTCTTTACTTTCTGCCATAAAAGTGGTGTCATTTGCATATGTGAGGTTATTGATATCTCTCCTGGCAATCTTGATTCCAGCTTGTGCTTCCTCCAGCCCAGCGTTTCTCATGATGTACTCTGCGTATAAGTAATATAAGGAGGGTGACAATATACAGCCTTGACGTACTCCTTTTCCTATTTGGAACCAGTCTGTTGTTCCATGTCCAGTTCTAACTGTTGCTTCCTGACCTGCATACAGGTTTCTCAAGAGGCAGGTCAGGTGGTCTAGTATTCCCATCTCTTTCAGAATTTTCACAGTTTATTGGGATCCACACAGTCAAAACTTTGGCATAGTCAATAAAGCAGAAATAGATGTTTTTCTGGAACTCTCTTGCTTTTTCAGTGATCCAGCAGATGTTGGCAATTTGCTCTGGTTCCTCTCCCTTTTGTAAAACCAGCTTGAACATCTGGATGTTCACGGTTCACATATTGTTGAAGCCTGGCTTGGAGAATTTTAAGCATTATTTTACTAGTGCGTGAGATCAGTGCAATTGCGCAGTAGTTTGAACATTCTTTGGCATTGCCTTTCTTTGGGATTGGAATGAAAACTGACCTTTTCCAGTCCTGTGGCCACTGGTGAGTTTTCCAAATTTGCTGACATATTAAGTGCAGCACTTTCACTGCATCATCCTTTAGGATTTGGAACAGCTCAACGGGAATTCCATCACCTCCACTAGCTTTGTTCGTAGTGATGCTTTCTAAGGCCCACTTGACTTCACATTCCAGGATGTCTGGCTCTAGGTGAGTGATGACACCATCGTGATTATCTGGGTTGTGGAGATCTTTTTTGTACAGTTCTTCTGTGTATTCTTGCCACCTCTTCTTAATATCTTCTGCTTCTGTTAGGTCCATACTATTTCTGTTCTTTAGTGAGCTTGTCTTTGCATGAAATACTCCCTTGGTATCTCTAATTTTCTTGAAGAGATCTCTAGTCTTTCCCATTCTGTTGTTTTCCTCTATTTCTTTGCATTGATCACTGAGGAAGGCTTTCTTATCTCTCCTTGCTCTTCTTTGGAACTCTGCATTCAAATGGGTATATCTTTCCTTTTCTCCTTTGCTTTTCATTTCTCTTCTTTTCACAGCTATTTGTAAGGCCTCCTCAGACAGCCATGTTGCTTTTTTGCATTTTTTTTTCTTGGGGATGGTCTTGATCCCTGTCTCCTGTACAATGTCATGAACCTCCATCTGTAGTTCATCAGGCACTCTGTCTATCAGATCTAGTTCCTTACATATATTTGTCACTTACACTATATAGTCATAAGAGATTTGATTTAGGTCATACCTGAATGTGGAACCCGAGACTCATTTTTATAACAAATATCTTTACTATTCGGAGAAGGCAATGGCAACCCACTCCAGTACTCTTGCCTGGAAAATCGCATGGACGGAGGAGCCTGGTAGATTGCAGTCCCATACTGCCTGTTCTAAATCACTGAAAATTAAATTCTCATCTAGCCATCGTGGAGCTGCTTCTTTCAAGGCTTTGTGAAGAGATAAGAATTTATGATAATCTCTTTCTTTTACTTTCAATCAGCTGTGTTTGTATCTTATAAATCTGAAAAGCATAAGGTATTAAAATTTGGAGAGAAAACAAGGCTAATCCTTTCATTTTCTAGTAAGCATGCACTCTAGGATGGGGTTGTTGAAAGCAGTACTTTGACCCTATCCTCCCTCAGTCCCCTGCCACAATACCACCACCAAAATAAAGTTGAGGAACTCAGTGATGGCTACTGAAACTGAAAGATGTCTATTAGATTTATCAGAGTACTTTTTAGGTTAGTTGGATTCTCTGACTTTCCTTATCTGTCTCGGATATCCAATGGTGTCTGAGTCTCTGGGTCATTTTGGTGCATTAGACAGAGCACAGTCAAATAAAAGATCAGAAGACAAGTCTTGGCTGGCTGGTCGACATATGAATAGTATTCCCTTTACTCATTAAAAAGGTTTTACCAAGTCCAGTTTAATACTCCTGTAAATTTGGGAGCTGCTAATCTGAGGTTGGGATAGGGTCAAGCCTTTATTCACAAGATGAATGACAAAGAGGTGATAAAGTCAGGTACTGAGTGAAAACAGGCATGTTGGGAGGTTTAGGTTTAGTGACTTTCTCTGAAGAAGCAAAAAGGCCACAAACAGCTTAAAGAGATAAGTGTAAGACTTCATGATTCACAAACCTGTATTAGTGAATGTCTTCCAGGATATTTATCTGGTCACAGAAGGATCGCCAGCTGACTACTGAAGAACTTAGACATGAGAACAAATCTAGTTTATATTTATCTCTTTAATAACATACGTGCTCATTTTCCCTTTGTTTGGAATGTGGGCAGTTCCTGTGCCTGGATTTCAAGTAGATTGCCCCAAACTTAGGACATTTTGATTGTTTTGAGTTTATTCATTTTATGATGGTGTGAGAGGGATTCAGTAGAGACCATACTTCAGATTTTGAACTCTTATCTTTTCCTGGGCCAGCATTATGCATATGCTGGGCTATGATACTCCTTCATTTTGCTGGGCAGGGCAGCAGCTGCACCCGGAGCCAGCCATATGATCACTAGAATAAGCAATGATGCACTTAAAACCATTCCAGACTCATACAGCTATTTTTCAGTACAGTATTTGATACATTATCTTAGATTTCTAATACTTTAATATAAGTTAGGCTTGTAGGAGATGATTTTGCCCAAATGAAAGCTAATGTAAGTGTTCTGAGAACATTTAAGGTAGGCGAAGCTAAGCTATGATGTTCGTTAGGTTAGATGTATTATACGTATTTTTGACTTACAGAATTTTCAACTTGTGATGGGTTTAGCAGGACATAACCCCATTGGAAGTTGAGGGAAATCTGAAACACAGAATGTAAGTACCAAAACAGAGAGAGGTGTGTGTGTGTGTATGTATGAAATCTTAAAACATGACTCTTGAATTTATAGCATTCTCCACTCTTCATCAGAGAAAACAGGTTTCACAGTGTGTCACTTACTGTGAATGTACCAATAATGTAGAGTTCAAAAATACAAATGTTACACCAGAAACATTGGGTTTCTTGGAAATGTGTTTGGGAAATCTTTCAAGACTGTAGCTGTCTAAAAGTCTTCCTACAAGAAGTTTTCACATGGGCTCTGTCATATACTGAAAAAGACGAGCTTTTCATAAATGGGAGAACAACTGTTCTGATATAGAATTATTACATTTCAGTATTCAAAGTGAGAGCAGGAATCAACAGGTGAGGAACTAGCAAATCTTCTAGAAGGTAGTGCTTTATTACCACAAATATCTACCCTAAGCTAACTTCACCCAGAATCACTGTAATAAACGACTGTAGAAAGTCAGAAGGAAGAAAAACTCACTGAACATTTCAACACCTGTAACAAATGCAGTGTTTTAACCAACAAGAGGCTTATGAGTGGTGAAAGGTAATTGTGACAGCTCTAACAACTTTGCCAACCCAGAAATTATATTCAGGTACATGCAGACCCTCTATATGAAATGAAAATATGTTTGCAATTCTCCTGTGGCACATATAGTAAGTGATAAAGAAAAGAGTGATAAAATGTAGTGAGGGATGGGAAATGGAAGGACCCTTGGAAAAACCCAACTAGTACTAAGAAGTGACTCTGGGAGTCAGGGAAATCTGGGAAGGAAAGAAGAAAAGCAACTAAAAACTAGTTAATACTAGGATTTTTTGTTGCCTTCTGTAGTGTGCTTCTTATAGGAGTTATTCTTGGTCACCTTTTATATTATCTACTTCTTGCTAACTTTTAAAATATGAGTTAAAATAGTAAAAATACAAGTTGGGTTAAGCAACTGAAAAATGACTACTTGCTTATTCTCCACTACATTTAGAACAAACTAAGGCATATTAGATAAAATTAGGCCAGAGACAGGAGCAATTCTATGCTGCCTCTAATCATTGCTTCTTCTCTTCATACAGTTCTAAAAAGACAGGGATATAATTATCTGTCACTTTATTATCAACTGGTATTTTATCCCAAATTCATGAAGGTGGGCAGGTAGGCTAGAATATGGACTTATATTTTCTCATTGATAGTACTCTTCCCCAGACTTGGATCTTGGATCTCGCTGCCCTCTGGCTAGTTGTAAGAAAGGACAGGAGAAAGAGAAAAGTTATAGGGACTGTTCAGGGATGGCTCACCCTAGGGAACCTTACTTTTCCATCAGTGGAAGGAGACATTTATCACATGTATGAGGCTTTTCATAGGTAGTTACTTCTTATACTATCAATGGTGGTCTAATCATTCTCTTTGAATCTGATTGATCAGATTACTAAAAATTTTCTTTCCAGTATTTACAGGTGGAAGCAAGAAGGGGAAAGAATGTAAGAGAGGAAGGAGTCTTGATTATATCCTATCCTTAATGGCCTATAGTTTTTGATTAAATGCAGATACAGTCACAAATTCCAATTAAATGTTATTATAATCACAGAATATATGCATTCATAATACTTTGTGGAATTCAGAATACTTGGCTAATGCTCTGCCATATCCCTGGAGAAATTTCCATTTACCTAGGGATCTTAGAGATTTAGGGCCCATCTGTCAGTGAAAATACAAGTTGTATGATTGATAAGTGCCAGAACACAGCTAAGGAGATGTGCAAATCAACCATAGTATCCAGATTTGCATTTGAGATGGAGATTTTAAAAAGCATGTAGGCTGATAGCAGGGAAATCATGAAGAGTTTCTCCCCTACCCTTCATCTCCAATCAAGGGCAGATATGTCTGATTTCTAACATGAGTAAATGGGAAAATAATATGTACTACCATGAGATCTATGTACAGATGTTGTGGCATACAAGGAAAAGGACATTTCAAATACAGGTGCAAATACAGTAATAATACATTATAGTATGTGGAGGTAAATTTTAAAAGTGGTTGTTTTATGATTTCAATAATTCAAAACATGGACACTGTGAAACAAGAGAACAAAGAGGAAATAAGATAAAAGACTGAGATGAAAACGGAACCAAGGTAAGTAAACATCAGGATGATACTAAAAACTGCCATATGAGAAATAAAATATGCATTCCATATAATAGAGATAAAAACTGACCCTACAGAAAAGGGAATCAGTGATGTGAGATGCACATTTGGGAAGTTTTTCCAGGATGCAGAGTGAGAGGATTAAGATAGGAAGATGATGACAGTTAAGATGAAACATGAAAGATTACGGAGAACTGGCATGACAGATAAATGCATGAGATATCAAAACAAATGGTAAAAACTCAGCAATCAAAGTTGTGACTATAAAAGTCTTTCCTAAACTGAACAAAGCATTGAATCTGCAGAGTAGAGTCTCATTGAGAAGCAAGAAGCATTAATGAAATGGAACCAATATTTAGGCACTTCCTGCTGAGATATCTGAATTTCAAAGGATACAAGAATAAAATATCTTACAAACACTCAAGTAGGAAAAAATAAGATTATTTGTACAGAAAAAAAATAATAAGTGGATCTCAGATGTCTTCATCGCTAGATAGCAATGCTGGAAGCAGTATTTAAAGTGGTAGGGAGACTATGACAGTAGTATGACTGAAGACCCCACGTGCAGAGATACTGCCCTTTATGTCCAGTGGCAACAAAAAGACACCGTGCACTATGCACAGCTCATGAGATGTAGTACACAAGTTCCATCCAGAATAAGAGAGATATTCTCTAGCTGCAAAGGGTTATCATGATAAACACTGAAAATGGTGAAGTTATGAGTACTGGCAATGAGTAGCAGACTCAGTTATATGAATAACATAAGTAATTATAATGATTACAAACATAATTTAAATATAAATTTCTGAACAAATTTTAAAGAGAATATTATTAATATAAATTATTAAAATATAATAGTGAAAATCTGGCTATAAAATTCTAGATCAGGCAGTGAATGGGAAGTTGGTAGAAATAGAAGCATTACTATTCTGAAAGAGATGGGAATACCAGACCACCTAACCTGCCTCTTGAGAAATCTGCATGCAGGCCAGGAAGCAACAGTTAGAACTGGACATGAAACAACAGACTGGTTCCAGATAGGAAAAGGAGTACATCAAGGCTGTATATTATCACCCTGCTTATTTAACTTCTATGCAGAGTACATCATGAGAAACGCTGGACTGGAAGAAACACAAGCTGGAATCAAGATTGCCGGGAGAAATATCAATAACCTCAGATATGCATATGACACCACCATTATGGCAGAAAGTGAAGAGGAAAACTAAAAAGCCTCTTGATGAAAGTGAAAGAGAAGAGTGAAAAAGTTGGCTTAAAGCTCAATATTCAGAAAACGAAGATCATGGCATCCAGTCCCATTACGCCGTGGGAAATAGATGGAGAAACAGTGGCTAACTTTATTCTTTTGGGCTCCAAAATCACTGCAGATGGTGACTGCAGCCATGAAATTAAAAGACGCCTACTCCTCAGAAGAAGAGTTATGAGCAGCCTAGATAGCATATTCAAAAGCAGAGACATTANGAACAATGTCCATCCAGCAAGTGTCAATGTCACCTTGGGAACACAACTCTTCTTTTACACACATACTTGGTAATTTTAGAGGTATATAATGGTCACTGTTATCCTGGTCTGTAGGTGACACATGGTCCTAATTGGGAACCAGACTGTGCATATTAAACAGCAGGAAAAAAAAACTCAGGCTGGTCCATAAGGCAATGTCATAGTGGAGGCAAGTTTCCTTTCTAATTCCAGCCTGTCTGCTCTAATCAGAGGGTCTTACAGCCTTTGCCCACCTGTGCTTACATAGTTTCTTCTCCATCCACCCTGTTCCATTTAGGCCTCTCCTGTCCAGATATGATTGATTCTCTTCTCTGATTCCAGACTTATGGTCACCAAATTTTTTTCTGCCTTCATTGATTGTATGATTTCCCCATCTTCTTCTACTATTTAAGTCCTCGTGGTTAGGACTATTAAACTTCCAACCACAGTATTAATCGTGCCCATAATTCCTAGAACTAAATCTGACCAGAGACAGAAAGTACTAAAATAGTTTTACCTCCAAAAGGTTCCACCTCCTGTTAGTCTGATCCTTATATAAGCCTAGATTGTCTTACCTGGGGTCCTGTTCTCATGACTGGGGTGCTGTTTCCATATGTCATGTTCCCCAGGGGCTTCCCTGGTGGCTCAGTGGTAAAGAATATGCCTGCCAATACAGGAGACATGGATTCCATCCCTGCATCAGGAAGATTGCATGGAGAAGGAAATGGTAACTCACGGTACTATTCTTGCCTGGGAAACCCCATGAATAGAGGAGCCTGGCCGGCTACAGTCCATAGGGTTGCAAAAGAGTTGGACAGAACTTAACAGCTAAATAGCAACAGCATGTTTCTCGGGTCCTGGAATGCTACCATACTCTCCCAGGCTCTTCTCAGGACTAGAACCCTGTTGATGGCTAAACTCTGACTTTGTGGCAATCACTGATTCCAGGCCTTCCAGATAATGCTACCTCTCTGTTTGACCAACCTACGGAGACACTCTGCTGATTCATTTTGAAGCTTTTCTGCTTAATGCACGTATGGATTTGGGCCTGATATCCTTTCACTCTTTTTGAGCAGTTTTTCCTTTGTTGTATGGCATGCATCATCTGTGTAGCTTTTCTGGGTCTCAAGTGAACGACAGTGATGCTTAGCAAAGTCTCCCCACTTGTTTGGCCCAGAACTCAGTCTCCCAGCACTGTACACTGTTGGGCATCTCTTTTCAATTCTGGACTTCAGAACCATCCCTAACAAGTCTGTTAGGTCTCACAGAATTTTGATCCATACATGTGCAACCCAGCCTTTTCAAAGGACCCATGGGGATACCCTATACCTACTTCTTTGTTTCAGTTCAGTTCAGTTCAGTCACTCAGTCGTGTATGACTCTTTGTGACCACATGAACTACGACACGTCAGGCCTCCCTGTTCATCATCAACTCCCGGAGTTTACACAAACTCATGTGCAGTAAGTCAGTGAAGCCAGCCAACCATCTCATCCTCTGTCATCCCTTTTTCCTCCTGCCCCTCACTCTTTCCCAGCATGAGGACTTTTCAAATGAGTCAGTTCTTCACATCAGGTGGCCAAAGTATTCGGGTTTCAGCTTCAGCATCAGTCCTTCCAGTGAACACCCAGGACAGATCTCCTTTAGGATGGACTGGTTGGAAATCTAACTACCTTGGTGATTTTACATGCATAATGATTGCATTGATAATTGTTCACAGTATCTATTCCTTTACAACAGTTTTGTCCCTTATTTCCACTCTTTGTTCCTGTATGAGCTTTTCAAAAAAGGAAAACAAAACTTTCTGTTGCCACAGGAAGTGACCAGCAGGGCCCACACAGCAGAACTCCTAGTTACCAAGACTGGCTTGTTCTTGCCTTTGTTGTTTGGCCCAGTCAGTCTCATAATTGTCACTGGCGAGGCTGTTTCTGGCATGAAGGATCCAGAACAGAATCCTATTGCTTGACTTCCTAGGATTGCCAAGGTATTCGGATGAAGTCAGATTTGGATTACTCTTCGTGGCAAAAATTTCCCCTTTGATTGTTAATTATTCCTTTGAGCTGTATTAATAATGTCCAGTGAACACTGGGAGGAATGATGTTGAAGCTGAAGCTCCATAACTTTGGCAACCTGATGCAAAGAGCTGACTCGTTGGAAAATACCCTCATGCTGGGAACGATTGAAGGCAGGAGGAGAAGGGGATGACAGAGGATGAGATGGTTGGATGGCACCATCAGCTCAATGGACATGGGTTTGGGTGGGCTCCGGTAGTTGGTGATGGACAGGGAGGCCTGGTGTGCTGCGGTTCATGGGGTCACAAAGAGTCAGACATGACTGAGTGACTGAGCTGAACTGAACTGAACAATGTCCATCCAGCAAGTGTCAATGTCACCTTGGGAACACAACTCTTCTTTTACACACATACTTGGTAATTTTAGAGGTATATAATGGTCACTGTTATCCTGGTCTGTAGGTGACACATGGTCCTAATTGGGAACCAGACTGTGCATATTAAACAGCAGGAAAAAAAAACTCAGGCTGGTCCATAAGGCAATGTCATAGTGGAGGCAAGTTTCCTTTCTAATTCCAGCCTGTCTGCTCTAATCAGAGGGTCTTACAGCCTTTGCCCACCTGTGCTTACATAGTTTCTTCTCCATCCACCCTGTTCCATTTAGGCCTCTCCTGTCCAGATATGATTGATTCTCTTCTCTGATTCCAGACTTATGGTCACCAAATTTTTTTCTGCCTTCATTGATTGTATGATTTCCCCATCTTCTTCTACTATTTAAGTCCTCGTGGTTAGGACTATTAAACTTCCAACCACAGTATTAATCGTGCCCATAATTCCTAGAACTAAATCTGACCAGAGACAGAAAGTACTAAAATAGTTTTACCTCCAAAAGGTTCCACCTCCTGTTAGTCTGATCCTTATATAAGCCTAGATTGTCTTACCTGGGGTCCTGTTCTCATGACTGGGGTGCTGTTTCCATATGTCATGTTCCCCAGGGGCTTCCCTGGTGGCTCAGTGGTAAAGAATATGCCTGCCAATACAGGAGACATGGATTCCATCCCTGCATCAGGAAGATTGCATGGAGAAGGAAATGGTAACTCACGGTACTATTCTTGCCTGGGAAACCCCATGAATAGAGGAGCCTGGCCGGCTACAGTCCATAGGGTTGCAAAAGAGTTGGACAGAACTTAACAGCTAAATAGCAACAGCATGTTTCTCGGGTCCTGGAATGCTACCATACTCTCCCAGGCTCTTCTCAGGACTAGAACCCTGTTGATGGCTAAACTCTGACTTTGTGGCAATCACTGATTCCAGGCCTTCCAGATAATGCTACCTCTCTGTTTGACCAACCTACGGAGACACTCTGCTGATTCATTTTGAAGCTTTTCTGCTTAATGCACGTATGGATTTGGGCCTGATATCCTTTCACTCTTTTTGAGCAGTTTTTCC
>SJYX01021701.1:429407-456147 GCA_006410675.1 Oreotragus oreotragus
TACTCTGCATATAAGTTAAATAAGCAGGATGACAATATATAGCCTCAATGTACTCCTTTTCCTATTTGGAACCAGTCCATTGTTCCATGTCCAGTTCTAACTGTTGCTTCCTGATCTGCATACAGGTTTCTCAAGAGGCAGGTCAGGTGGTCTGGTATTCCCATCTCTTTCAGAATTTTCCACAGTTTATTGTGTTCCACACAGTTAAAGGCTTAGGCATAGTCAATAAAGCAGAAATAGATGTTTTTTTCTGGAACTCTCTTGCTTTTTCAATGATCCAATGGATGTTGGCAATTTGATCTCTGGTTCCTATGCCTTTTCTAAATCCAGCTTGAACTTCTGGAAGTTCATGGTTCACATATTGTTGCAGCGTGGATTGGAGAATTTTGAGCATTACTTTGCTAGTTTGTGAGGTGAGTGCAATTGTGCAGTGGTTTGAGCATTCTTTGGCATTGCCTTTCTTAGGGATTGGAATGAAAACTGACCTTTTCCAGCCCTGTGGCCACAGCAGAGTTTTCCAAATTTGCTGGCATATTGAGTGCAGCACTTTCACAGCATCATCTTTCAGGATTTGAAATAGCTCAACTAGCTTTGTTTGTTGTGATGCTTCCTAAGGCCTACTTGACTTCATATTCCAGGTTGTCTGGCTCTAGGTGAGTGATGACACTATCGTGATTATCTGGGTCATGAAGATCTCTTTTGTACAGTTCTTCTGTGTATTCTTGCCACATCTTAATATCTTCTGCTTCTGTTAGGTCCATACCTTTTCTGTCCATTATTGAGCCCCTCTTTGCATGAAAATTTCCCTTGCTATCTCTATTTTCCTGAAGCGATCTCTAGTCTTTTCCATTCTATTATTTTCCATTTCTTTGCACTGATCACTGAGGAAAGCCTTCTTATCTCTCCTTGCTATTCTTTGGAACTCTGCATTCAAATGGGTATATCTTTCCTTTTCTCCTTTGCTTTTGTCTTCTCTTCTTTTCTCAGCTATTTGTAAGGCCTCAGACAGCCATTTGCTTTTTTGCATTTCTTTTCCATGGGGATGATCTTGCTCTCTGTCTCTTGTGCAATGTCATGTACCTCCGTCCATAGGTCATCAGGCACTCTGTCTATGAGATCTAGTCCCTTAAATCTATTTCTCACTTCCACTGTATTATCATTAGGGATTTGATTTAGTTCATACCTGAATGTTCTAGTGGTTTTCCCTTCTTTCTTCAATTTAAGTCTGAATTTGTCAATAAGGAGTTCATGATCTGAGCCACAGTCAGCTCCTGGTCTTGTTTTCACTGACTGTACAGAGCTTCTCCATTTTGGCTGCAAAGAATATAATCAGTCTGATTTTGGTGTTGACCATCTGGTAATGTCCACATGTAGAGTCTTCTCTTGTGTTGTTGGAAGAGGGTATTTGTTATGTCCAGTGTATTCTCTCATCAAACCTCTTAGCCTTTGACCTGTTTCATTTAGTAACAGGCCAAATTTGCCTGTTACTCCAGGTGTTTCTTGACTTCCTACTTTTGCATTCCAGTCCCCTATAATGAAAAGGACATCTTTTTTGGGTTCTAGTTCTAAATGGTCTTGTAGGTTTTCATAGAACCATTCAATTTCAGCTTTTTCAGCATTACTGGTTGAGGCATAGACTTGAATTACCATGATATTGACTGCGTTGCCTTGGAAATGAACAGAGATCATTCTGTCATTTTTGAGATTGCATCCAAGTACTGCACTTTGGACTCTTTTGTTGACTATGATGGCTACTCCATTTATTCTAAAGAATTCCTGCCTGCAGTAGATATAATGGTCATCTGACTTAAATTCACTCAGCTTCTTTGTTTAGCTCCCACCTTTCTAGTGTCCTGACGGGCAAATTCTAGCCACCTGAGCACCCACCTCTCCACTCTCTGCTTCCTCAGCTCAGCAAGATCACTGCTTTTTTTCTTGGGTCTCAGCTGCCAGCTTCATAATGGGAAGCTGCTCCCTGATCAAAAGCCACGGTATCAGTGGGATTCATGTCATGTGCTTTCCCACTCTCCAGAATTTTAGACCCATTGGTAGTCTAATGCCTGAAAATAGTTCCACTATATATATTTTGCAAACATTTGTTTATTTTTATCTGCACTGGCTCTGGTTGCTGCACGTGGGTGTTTTCTAGTTATGGGCTTCTCATTACGGTGGCTTCTCTCATTGTGGACCATAGCCTCTTGGGCTCACGGGCTTCAGTAGTTGCGGTACCCAGACTTAGTTGTCCCGTGGCATGTGAAGTCTTCTTGGATGAGGGATCAAACCTGTGTCCCTTGCATTGGCAGGTGGAGTCTCAATCCACTAGACGGCCAGGGAAGTCCTATCTTTTTTTTTTTAATGACAAGTTATATCTGGAACCTGTTACTCTGCCATGGTTTGAAGCACAGAATTTTGTGTTTTTGCTTTTTATTGTTAATGTAGAAAAGTTTCTGTCAGTTTTATAACTTGTTATTGATTATGTCACGTACATTTTTAGTAGCAGTCAAATTTGGGAAATTCTGCTTCAAGTTTCTTTCAGACATAATTTAACACAGCTGCTCAATATCCCTTTAGCTAGATCTCCAAAGTGGCCGCAGCTACCCCAGTAGCACTAGACGGGAGGCAAAGTAGACGTGGAGTCAGAGTGGGGAAACCGAGTCTTAAGTGACTACTCTCAAAATGTCCAGCTTTGAAGATGGTACAAAAATAGAGGACCATGTAAATACAATGCTGGATTCTTGTTCAAACTTTGGAGGGAGTTTGTGCAAAAAGAAAGAGACAAAGAGAGAAGAGAAGCATTGAAAAGAGGTTCTTACATTGCATTTGCTTCATAGTCCATCTGTTTCTTTTACCATCTTCTGACCAAATATTTCTGCCTTTTCTACTTGGCATTTTTGTAGAGTCCATCCTCTGTTCTGACCCTGAAAAAAAAAACAACAAAACAACAATTCCTGACTCAAAAAATCAATTATTTTCTCAGGATTTTTGACAATCAGGTTTAGCCATCCCCTGCCACAGAAGACCATCTGCAGCTTCTGCTGTCTCTTTATAACCCTAACTGGGGTGGATAGTACACTGTCACCCAGAGGCATCCTAGCCCTGCTAGGTGAATATATCCTCTGATTTGACTGTTTCAAGTAGATCTCTGAAATTCCAGATACCTCAGAACAGGAGAGCCTTGCTCAACTGCTGAGAACTCACAGATCTTAAAAGTGAGGAAACTGTGTTGGAGCTCACAGAGCATTTTAATTAAAATAGAATTTTGCAGAGTATTACAAAAGCAAAGATTATGCATCATGACAAAACACTCCTTTACAGTTATTATTTTGGCATATTTTGGACCCTTAATTGTGAAACTAGAGTTAGTTACTCAGCTGTATTTGATTTGAGAAATTGAGTGTCATCTCTGGGATTAAAGCCTAGAGATGGTCAGTGCTGAAATTAGAAAGTAGCTCTGTTTATTTAGTGCAAAGACAGTCATAGGAAGATATTTTTCAGGTTGAGAAGACACTATATGCATTCTCACAGAAGCACTTTCTTTTACAGATTATAAACTTGGTATTGTAGAAGTATGACAGATTTTCATTTCCTCGCGTTAGCTACTGCAGGCCTTCCTAGATAAAGATGAAAATATCATTTGTGTTGTATTCTACCTGAAATAACATAGATTAAGGAATTCTCCCTATAAGTAGGAAGACCTTGAAAGATACTAATTAGTAGATAACCCACTTCTTATTTAAGAACAATAGGTCAGAGGACTTTATATATAATTTTAGTTCCCTGATAGAACTTCATATTTATGTTGATTATTTAAAAATATGTAGGTAAATCTTTTATGTATCATGCTAATTTGTAGATCAGAAACAGTCTATAGGGAGGCATATGAAAAGCTAATTAGAATAGTAGGTAATAGATATGTCTAAAATACTTTTTAAAAAGGAGAATTAGAAATTGACATTCTCAAAGAAATGGACCTAAATAGGGCATCTTAGAGCAGTAGCTTACTCTGGTTAAATGATAATTTTCATCTGATTTTTATCTCTGTGACTCATGAAAGTTTTTAGAAAGGTGTTAGTCTTTAATGTGGCTTTGGCCCTGTATTGCTACAATGGAGCTCTCTTGTTTATGCATAATATTTATTTCTAACTTTTCTAGAAGTACCCTTGGCAAAGGCTCCATCTCTTATTTTTATCATGTGATTCTGGGGGGACTACCCCTACCACTGGCCATTTTGAATTATGTCTTCTGTCACTTGTAACAACTACTGACATTTGTGACTTAATTTTGTTCCTTTTGTAATAGATGATAATGGATGGCAGTCCCCATGGAATTTATATTTTGATAATGAGAAAATGTTGGAAAATACTTTATCAACAAGCTTCTGAAAGGCATAATTGGCAGGAAAATCATCTTTCTGTAAGAGAGTGAGTTTTCTTACAATACTCACAATATATTCCTGGTTCAATGAAGCATCTATTTTATGCATATTCTACAATTTTGTCATGCACTTACATAAAAACTCAGGTCCATAAAAGTTAGTTGTTCAGTCTGTAAGTTTAATTAAAATGTAAGAGCTATACCTTCATCTTTCTTCAAATTTTCACGGCTCTTATGAATTCTATCATTCATGCTGATTCTGCCTTATAATTTAAAACTGCTTATGTCAAGTTTAAGTATCTTGAGAACAAAGATTTAAGCTTAGTACTTGCTGTGTACCTCAGTGACCCCAAACAACTTCTAGCTGAATTATATATATATTTACTGATATTGAGATAAAAGAGTTCATATCCTCTTATCTTCTCATGTTAAGGTTTTATTAACACATGCTAATAATGTTCTCAGTAGAAAACCAGTTATATCTTTTAATTACTGTCAGAAAAATGATTTAAGATCAACTGTTTTAATATCAAAATCATCATGTTTTTTGGACAGACATTTCTTTATAATTATTTGGCTAACAGTCAACAATTTTGTGTATCAGATTAAGTCATTCTGTTACTCGCAAGTACATTTTGCAACTCATGTGTCTTGAAGGGATCATCAGAAAATTTCATTGCTGAAATTAGATACTTTGCTTAGCTAATTGAATTAAGAACATGAATTATAAAAGTAAATGAATGAATGGCTCTTACCCAGCCAACCTTTTCCAGAGAGTTCTCTAAGCACTGTTAGATGGTCTTCATTTTTCAGCTCCACTCAAATCTGGCTTCTGTCCCTCATCATTTCCCCAGAACCACTCCTGCTAAGATTTCTGACACATTTATGTTTCCAATATGTGTTCTGTTCTTCTTTAGCTTATCCTCTCAGCATATTGATATTGAGAGTCTATGTGAAATATTCTCTTGTGTGGTAGCATCTATCGTTTCTAGTTTTATTCCGTCCGTGTTCTTCTCAGCCTCTGTTGTTGATTCTCTCTTATGAACTCATCTCTGAGTATTTTGAGTTCTTCAGGTCTTGGTGATAGGCCTGTCTTTGTTCTCCCTAAAGCCTTTATTCAGTAGTAGAGCTCATACATTGCCACAGATTTAAATACTATCTATATGCTGGTGACATAAATTGCTGGTGACAATTTATATTTCTGGGTCCAAACTTAGACCTCCAATCTTATACAGCTAACTTCATATTTGACATCTTTGTTTGGATGTTTTATGTACAACTCACCTTTAGCATCAGTTTTGTGACTCCTGTTCCATCCGTAGTCTTCCTCATGGCATGTCACTATTGTACAATATTTCTACTCAGCTGCTTAATCCAGAAAATGGAGAAGAAACCTTAATTCTTTTTTGTCCCAGTCCCTTTGCTTACAATCTATATTAATAAGTCCTTCACGTTTTACTTATAAATTAGATCTCATATCTCACCACTTTCCACATCCATTATCAGCACTTCAATTTAAGCTGTATAAATCTGTAGTAATTGGAACTACTTCAATAGTCTTTTGAGTTTTCCTGTGCCTTTTACCTATCCTCTCTTCACAATCGATTCTCCTTATAGTATAGCATCCAGAATGATTTTTTAAGAAGATTTTGCCACTTGCCCTCTTTAAAATATTTCTATGGATTTTCATTGTATTTTTGAATCAAATCCAAACTTCATGTATTGGAAAAGAAATAAGCGGAGCTGCTTATTTCTAGAGTTTCAACTCATATCTTTCAGTATACTCTGGTCATACTTTATTTTACTTTCTCGCCTAGGATTTTGCCCAATTTAGAATATTTGTTCATTCTTACCTTCCTTCATGGAATGCTCTTTCTCTGGAATTTCATATGGCTGGTTCCATCTCAGCTTAATTGTCATCTTCCAAGGGTGATATGAGGCTTAATTTTTCTTTCTGAATAGATTTATTCCCCACCTATTTTCTATCATAGTGAAGTGAAATCGCTCAGTCATGTTCGACTCTTTGCGACCCCATGGACTGTAGCTTACCAGGTTCCACCATCCATGGGATTTTCCAGGCAAGAATACTACAAAATCATCATGTTTTTTGGACAGACATTTCTTTATAATTATTTGGCTAACAGTCAACAATTTTGTGTATCAGATTAAGTCATTCTGTTACTCGCAAGTACATTTTGCAACTCATGTGTCTTGAAGGGATCATCAGAAAATTTCATTGCTGAAATTAGATACTTTGCTTAGCTAATTGAATTAAGAACATGAATTATAAAAGTAAATGAATGAATGGCTCTTACCCAGCCAACCTTTTCCAGAGAGTTCTCTAAGCACTGTTAGATGGTCTTCATTTTTCAGCTCCACTCAAATCTGGCTTCTGTCCCTCATCATTTCCCCAGAACCACTCCTGCTAAGATTTCTGACACATTTATGTTTCCAATATGTGTTCTGTTCTTCTTTAGCTTATCCTCTCAGCATATTGATATTGAGAGTCTATGTGAAATATTCTCTTGTGTGGTAGCATCTATCGTTTCTAGTTTTATTCCGTCCGTGTTCTTCTCAGCCTCTGTTGTTGATTCTCTCTTATGAACTCATCTCTGAGTATTTTGAGTTCTTCAGGTCTTGGTGATAGGCCTGTCTTTGTTCTCCCTAAAGCCTTTATTCAGTAGTAGAGCTCATACATTGCCACAGATTTAAATACTATCTATATGCTGGTGACATAAATTGCTGGTGACAATTTATATTTCTGGGTCCAAACTTAGACCTCCAATCTTATACAGCTAACTTCATATTTGACATCTTTGTTTGGATGTTTTATGTACAACTCACCTTTAGCATCAGTTTTGTGACTCCTGTTCCATCCGTAGTCTTCCTCATGGCATGTCACTATTGTACAATATTTCTACTCAGCTGCTTAATCCAGAAAATGGAGAAGAAACCTTAATTCTTTTTTGTCCCAGTCCCTTTGCTTACAATCTATATTAATAAGTCCTTCACGTTTTACTTATAAATTAGATCTCATATCTCACCACTTTCCACATCCATTATCAGCACTTCAATTTAAGCTGTATAAATCTGTAGTAATTGGAACTACTTCAATAGTCTTTTGAGTTTTCCTGTGCCTTTTACCTATCCTCTCTTCACAATCGATTCTCCTTATAGTATAGCATCCAGAATGATTTTTTAAGAAGATTTTGCCACTTGCCCTCTTTAAAATATTTCTATGGATTTTCATTGTATTTTTGAATCAAATCCAAACTTCATGTATTGGAAAAGAAATAAGCGGAGCTGCTTATTTCTAGAGTTTCAACTCATATCTTTCAGTATACTCTGGTCATACTTTATTTTACTTTCTCGCCTAGGATTTTGCCCAATTTAGAATATTTGTTCATTCTTACCTTCCTTCATGGAATGCTCTTTCTCTGGAATTTCATATGGCTGGTTCCATCTCAGCTTAATTGTCATCTTCCAAGGGTGATATGAGGCTTAATTTTTCTTTCTGAATAGATTTATTCCCCACCTATTTTCTATCATAGTGAAGTGAAATCGCTCAGTCATGTTCGACTCTTTGCGACCCCATGGACTGTAGCTTACCAGGTTCCACCATCCATGGGATTTTCCAGGCAAGAATACTGAAGTGGGTTGCCATTTCTTTCTCCAGGAGATCTTTCTGACTCAGGGATTGAACCTGGGTCTCCCGCAGTATAGGCATTGTAGGCAGACGCTTTACCATCTGAGCCACCAGGGAAGTCATATCTATTATATTCTATGATAGTCATATTCTCTCATATTCTATTATAGTACTACAGTAATTTTTTATTGTGTTTTGTACTTAGTAAATTTTAAGTATTAGTGGGGTTTGCTTATTATTTTTTTCTCCCCAATATATTGTAAACTTTAAGCTTTTCTCTATTCCTAGCACATTGTAGTTGTTCAGTTGCTAAGTTGTGTCTGATTCTTTGCGACCCCCTGGACTGCAGCACACCAGGCTTCCCTATCCTTCACTATATCCTGGAGTTTGCTTAGATTCATATCCATTGAGTTGGTGATGCTGTCTAACCATTTCATCTGGTGCCATCCCCTTCTCCTTTTGCCTTCAATCTTTCCCAGTAACAGGGTCTTTTACGATGTGTTGGCTCTTTGTGTCAGGTAGCCAAAGTATTGGAGCACGTGGAAAATATTTAAGATATTCTAAAATGTGTACTTTGTTGGCAAAGGTCTGTCTAGTCAAGGCCATGGTTTTTCCAGTAGTCATGTATGGATGTGAGAACTGGACTGTGAAGAAGTCTGAGTGCTGAAGAATTAATACATTTGAACTGTGGTGTTGGAGAAGACTCTTGAGTGTCCCTTGGACTGTAAGGAGATCCAACCAGTCCATTCTGAAGGAGATCAGCCCTGGGATTTCTTTGGAAGGAATGATGCTAAAGCTGAAACTCCAGTACTTTGGCCACCTCATGCGAAGAGTTGACTCATTGGAGCAGATTCTGATGCTGGGAGGGATTGGGGGCAGGAGGAGAAGGGGACAACAGAGGATGAGATGGCTGGTTGGCATCACTGACTCTATGGATATGAGTCTGAGTGAACTCTGGGAGTTGGTGATGGACAGGGACGCCTGGCGTGCTGCGATTCATGGGTTGCAAAGAGTCGGACATGGCTGAGTGACTGAACTGAACTGAACTGAAAATGTGTACTTAATAAACAGACACTTAGGTGATGTTCTGATTTTTCATCTGAAACATCTATATGCAGTATAAGCATCTCATGTTTGAACATAGCATTAAATAACTCTTAAGTGACCTTCACCAACATACGGATCTGATTGAATAGATATTTGAGAAGCACTGTCTATTGTGTGAAGAGTAATATGATGTTTTCTCTCCCTGTATAACCAGCCAGTATTACCAAAATAAAGAGAGAGGCTGGCCCAGCACATTGACTAATAATTAGACAGTGGAAACATATTTAAAAGTTACTAAAGTATGTTACATGAGAACTGCATTCCTGATCTCAATTTGTCTATTATAAAATAAATATTTAATATGATTTCAGCTACTCAGCCACTGTGTATTTAGAGTTAATATCCCTCTTTCCTAACATTTAAGGTCACTTGTAGAAACAAATGAAACATCTGATAGCTCCTTGAGGAAAGGCACTGTTTAAGCATGTCCCAATGTAATAGCAAGTAGAAGAAAGTTTACCTTCTGTGTGCTCTAATTTAAATGATATCTACCTTTATAGCTTTAAAAAATATAGACTTCCCTGGTGGCTCAGATGGTAAAGCATCTGCCTACAATGCGCGAGACCCAGGTTTGATCCCCTGGGTTGGGAAGATCCTCTGGAGAAGGAAATGGCAACCCACTCCAGTACTCTTGCCTGGAAAATCCCATGGATTGAGGAGCATTGTTAGGCTACAGTCCATGGGGTCGCAAAGAGTCGGACACAACTGAGAGACTTCACCTTCACTTTTCACCTTTTTAGGTTAAAAAAATTTAATTCACTAAACACACGTTGAGCATCTGCTGTGTAGAAGGCAACATGTCAAGACTCAAACTTGGCATGGTTATAGCTTAGGGTATTTCCATTACAGGGACTAACACATGCAAAAATAAGTAAATTTTAATAAGTATGAAATAAATACTACTAAATATACTAGGAAGTGCTACAGGAACCCAGAAGAAGGTAGGAACGGAGCAGGGTTGTAAAGTTTCCAACTAGATAATTCCCCCTCCTTCTTTTTAAATTGGAGGACAATTGCCTCTACAATGTTGTGTTGGTTTCTGCCTAACAACATTTTGAGTCAGCCATAAGTATACATATGTCCCTTCCCTCTTGAACCTCCCTCTCAATCTCCACCCCTCTAGGTCGTCACAGAGCACTGGGTTGAGCTCGCTGTGTTACACAGCAACTTCCCACTACCTACCTCTTTTACATATGGTCATGTGTATGTTTCACTACTCTCTCAATTTGTTTCACTCACTCCTTCCCTTGCTGTATCTACAAGTCTGTCCTCTATGAATTTTCCCCTTTCTAATGAAGACAGTAAAGTCATCCACCATATTTTACTGGACTTAGAATAGCCTGGAACAAGGCAAATTTAAGTATTTGTTGAAGGGATAAAGTGACAAAGGAGTAAATCAGAGTTTCTACCAGTCAGAGAAAAACCTTGGTTTTTGGGAAGCCTCAGTTTATTACATTTTGCATTCCTCTCAGTTATGTTTCCTGGTCCAGCCTTTTCTTTTTTTTTAGTTTATAATCCCAGTTGAAGAAGATCTATGAAAAATCTTGGCTGTGATGAGGCAAAATCAATGCTGAAAAAATAACATCTCCCACTTTAAAGTCTGAACCAAAGCCTAAAGTTAAAGCATATTTTCTACAATTTCTCCTCTGGACTTTTAACTCCCTTACCTCTTATGTTCTTTTTTCTTTCCCTACCTCTTGATTTACTTTGCTAGTCCTTTTCAGTTTTGTCTCTGTTCCTCAGTATATTAGATCATTTAAGGATACAAATGTATTCCTTTTGGTCTCTATTAACCCCTCTTTCACTTTGTGCGTTGACTTAAGTCATCTGTTAAATCTGCACTAAAATTATGTTTTATCTAGAATGACAAAAAAGTTAAAAAAGATAAAAATGACTGACTAGACATACTATATAAAATAATCTCCATTAAATGAGATAACTTTAGTTTGATCCCCTCATCCCATGATTCCCCAAGAAATTTTAGGTGGAAAAGCAATAGATAAAATGGAAAAAGATGGTGCTGCTCTGGTGGAAAGTAATGGGACAGCCGGGCTTGGCGAATCCTCAGCCTCCCTCCACTGTTGCCGTAGGGACTGATGCACCTACATGGGACTCTACACTTTCTCTCAACAGTGGGAAAATCATTGAGTTTGTTCATTAACCAACTACTCTGATGCTCTAGGCTGGAAGAAGCATAGGCTAGAAGAAGCATAAGCTGGAATCAAGATTGCCAGGAGATATATCAATAACCTCAGATATGAGGGTGGTAGATGACACCACCCTTATGGCTGAAAGTGAAGAGGAACTGAAGAGCCTCTTGATGAAAGTGAAAGAAGAGAGTAAAAAAGTTGGATTAAAGCTCAACTTTCAGAAAACTAAGATCATGGCATCTGGTCCCATCACTTCATGGGAAATGGGGAAACAGTGGAAACAGTTTTATTTTGGGGGGCTTTATTTTTGGACTTCCCTGGTGGCTCAGATGGTAAAGCGTCTGCCTACAACGCGGGAGACCCGGGTTCGATCCCTGGGTTGGGAAGATCCCCTGGAGAAGGAAATGGCAACCCACTCTAGTGTTCTTGCTTGGAGAATCCCATGGATGGAGGAGCCTGGTGGGCTACAGTCCATGGGGTTGCAAAGAGTCGGACACGATTGAGCAACTTCACTTTCACTTTCACTTTATTTTTGGGGACTCCAAAATCACTGAAGATGGTGACTGCAGCCATGAAATTAAGACACTTACTCCTTGGAAGGAAAGTTATGACCAACCTAGATAGCATATTAAAAAGCAGAGACATTATTTTAGCAACAAAGGTCTGTCTAGTCAAGGCTATGATTTTTCCAGTGGTCATGTACGGATGTGAGAGTTGGACTGTGAAGAAGGCTGAGTGCCGAAGAATTGATGCTTTTGAACTGTGGTGTTGGAGAAGACTCTTGAGAGTCCCTTGGACTGCAAGGAGGTCCAACCGGTCCATTCTAAAGCAGATCAGTCCTGGGTATTCATTGGAAGGACTGATACTAAAGCTGAACTCCAGTACTTTGGCCACCTGATGTGAAGAGTTGACTCACTGGAAAAGACCCTGATGCTGGGAGGGATTGGGGGCAGGAGGAGAAGGGGACAACAGAGGATGAGATGGCTGGATGGCATCACTGACTCGATGGACATGAGTTTGAGTAAACTCCGGGAGTTGGTGATAGACAGGGAGGCCTGGCGTACTGCGATTCATGGGGTCACAAAGAATTGGACATGACTGAGTGACTGAACTGAACTGAACTGAACTGAACTGATGCTCTATGGATTTATCAGTAGGAAACCAACTTGCTGCAGAGCTGGAAAGGAACAGAAACCTTTCAGAAAATTATATCTCAGAAACAAACCTCAGAAATGATTTAATTATTCTTATAATTGACCCATCTCTTTTCTATTTTCTATAAAATGGAATTTGAAATTTAGATCAAAACACAAATACTCATTAATTTTGCTCTATAGATTTGGGAAATTATAGAACTTGGAAAATTATCTAACAATAATATTTAATAGCTTGCAATTTACTTTTGTTATTGACTATAAACATTGGTGTATTTTTAAATTTAGAGGTTGCCACAGTATATTTGTATTTCTTACTTCCCAGCTGGTTGCAATTCATATTCAGCTGCTACACAAAATACACTGTAAGATAAACAAATTTAAAGCTCATAATTAAATATTGAAAATGTTCAAAGTGGCAGTGACATCGATAGCCCTAAAACATAGGTTTTCCTCAAGAGCAAAGCTCATATTTTGCTTCTAGTAATGGAAAGCTTTTAGCTGTGGCTGAGATAGGTGAATATTTACCTCTATCCTGGCATCAGTACTTTAACTCCAATTTTTTTAAATCAATAATTTATTTTGAAAGAAGACATTATGATGACTTTATTTTCTTTCTAAGTCAGAATGTTTCTGGAAATACAACCCTGAGAAGAATTTAAAATAGTAAACTTTTGCAAAATATCTATTTCCTCAAATCTATTTATGTAGTGAGATTAGATTAATTAAAAATAATTCTTTTTATCAACTCTATGTTGAATATGTTATTCATCACTTTTTCAAGGTGACTTGTATTTTAAAAAGTCAATATTTCACTCACCGAAAATGTTGTGGAATAAAGCATGATAATTAGCATAAATAGATTACTTCTGTAATGGAATCCAAAGTACACAAATTCTCCCTATAATCATCAATCTTTCAGTTTAGTGAAAGTGGTTGTTTGACTTAACTAACTATAAAGCATAAGGCTAGCTCCTGCCCAGTATATGAAAACATCATTAATATTTGAGCATCATCTGGATTTAGGACCCACACTGAGACCCAGCAAAGACATAGTTTCTGTTCTCAAGAAATTTATTTTCTAGAGGATAGATGAGGCAAGAATAATAAGAATTCACTTTGTCTTGATGACAATACTGAGATGACCAACTAATGACTGGGCATCTGTGCTCTTCAGCCCAACCAGACAGGCACAGTTGGGACAGGTGCTCAGGGGTTTAGGCAGTACCGTAAAGTACGCTCCAGCTCAGGTGGCATCAGTTCAGAACCCAGCCCTAACACCATTCTTGAGATTCAGGTTTGGGTCCTGCATGTAGCAGCCATAAGAAAGCTGCCACCAAAAGAGAGAAGGCCGTGCTCTGGCTAATGGATGCTCAGCCAGCAAGTGGGTGAGATAACTCTCTTGGCTGAATGCCTCTGAAGCAGAGTAGAAAAATTCAGATCACTCCAGGCTGTTCACACATGGGGCTCTTGGGAAAGTGTCTATTGCTGTTGGTGTCTGCAAGGAGGTGATGATGCTCTGTTTTCTGTGTAAGGTTGAATCAGTTGTTGGAAAATCAAGCAAAATGAGAGAAGCTGTGCTTTACTACTCCAGAAAAAAACACTTTAAAAGAAATAGGATCTGCACAGATGTCTTTCTTGTCACATTATTTATAGTAGTAGAAAAAATATAAAAAAATTTGAACAGGATGTTTAAATGTATGATTTAAACATACATTTATGTAGTATGATTTATCACTGCAGGGTCCCCAAAAGAAAAAATTTCAACAGGGTGTTTACATACATTATAATTTATCACTGCAGGGTCCTATTGGGCTGCCAATACAGTGATGATTATGGAAACTCTCTAGTAACTAGGGAAAGTGTTCTTGAATTACATGAAATGAATAAGATAGGAAATAGACAATTCATGTGTTTTGTTTAAACTGTATTGAAAAATTTGAATGTCAACAGAGGTAGTTAAAAAATAACATAAACAAGAACTGAACTTGGAAACAGAAAATCTGGATTTATAACCTGGATTTGTCATTTACGATCTGCACTTGGGCAAATTAACTAGTCTTCTTAACCTTAGCATTGTAAACTGGGCATAATGACATTAACCCTAAACAGAGGCTGTGAGTACCAACCAGGATAGTGCCTATCATCTGTATGGCACAGTTAAGAGTGTGGGCTTGTACCCAGCATTTGGTTCTGCCACATGTTATGTATGCAACTGTAGACAAGTTAATTAGCTCATGATGCCTCAGCTTCCTTTCTGATAAATGGGATGTTTGGCTCTGGAGTTGAAAGCATGGATGTTGGAGCCAGATGCTTGGCTTTGAGTAAATTATTTACTGACTTGGACAAGTTCCTTAACTTTTTAAGATCTCAATCCCCCATGTGTCAAATGAGAATTAAACTGTGCCTACTTCATGCGTGCGTGAGCGCTCAGTCATGTCTGACTCTTCGCAACCCCATGGACTGTAGCCTGCCAGGTGTCCTCTGTCATGGAATTTTCCAGGCAAGAATACTGGAATGGGTTGCTGTTTCCCACTCCAGAGGATATTCCTGACCCAGGGATTGAATCCACATTTCTTGCGTTGGCAGGCAGATTTTTGACCGCTAAGTCACTTGGGAAGCCCTACTTCATGAGCTTTTGTTAAAATGACAGGATTTAATTTGTGTAAGTGTTTCTGGGACAGTGCCTGGCACACAGTAAGCACTTAATAAATGTTAGCTATTATTATTCAGAAAAAATGGAAAACATTTTAGTTGAGGCTCCTTATGAATTTGAATAGAAGTTGAAAGGGAACCCAGATAAAGCAATTAACATGTAACTGCAGTAGGACCACAAGGGGGAATTTAGTCCTTGTTTGAGATTTCTTTATTGCTGTTGCAATTTTTGTTTGTACAATAAATCATAATCTAAGACAAGGAAAAATTAACAAATCCGCCCTATATACCGTTCCCTGAGGCAAGGCCTCCTCAGTCACTGACACACTAATTCATGTTGTAGTGTTAATGGCTGGTAGTGGATTAATATATTACCCCTCCTAGGTAACATATTCACATTTTAAATAGGCACCGTATGCTAAGAGACTGTCTGATGTGGGATTATGAGAGCTGTGATACAGACTGATATGAGGAATTTCTGATTCAAAGGAAACTTTGGGCATTGCTGCAGTTACCATGTCTTGGTATTTGAGAATCACACGAAGGAGAGTTTAATTTGGGAGGGTCCTGTGGCTGCTTACAACCATTCTGTCTGATCAGTGGGATGCCAAGAGTCAGGGGAGAACACCACCATCCTACCACATGTAAATGTAGGATCACTACCCCAACCCACTGGATTTGCCCCTGCAGAAGTCATGCCCACCCTTCACCCTAATTCTCTCTCTTCTATCCCTGTCCCAAAGAGAAGAGCCTCTTTCAAAGAGTGACAGAGATCAAATTGATCTGACCACAAAATAAATACAACCCACTTCTCTGCATCTGCAAAGTTATGTTACAAATATTTTAGTAATCAAAGGATGCTAGTCAAGTACTCACTGAACTGATTTTTGGAACTCAGCCTCCCTAAAAGCATCCTGAATGTATTCCACAACAAATATTTACTGAGCACCTACTAAGCACTTGACAGGGGACACTGACAGGGGACAATGGAGAGTGAACAAATCCAGGTTCTTGCTCAGAGTCTTCTTTCCAATGGGAGTTATTTTGAAAGCTTGGGAATGTGAGCTTCTCTGTGCCTGCAGTGGGTCAGCTGCAGTCACCTCTGCCCAGCAGATAGGCTGGCTGTCCTCCCCTGCTCTGGATCTCACTTCCCTGCAGCTGTCACCCATGAATCGTCTGGCTCAGAGAACCCAAGATGTTGCTGTCCTGAGAATTTCAGTGTCCTTGCTAAGGGCACCAACTCCAGTTGCTCCTAAGATACCCAGTCCTCAGGGGGTCAGATCTGTTCTGAATCCCATGCAAATTGAGGAAGGCAGCTCTGTTTGCTCCATGGCTGTGACCCCCACTCTGTCATCAGTGCCCTGAGAGCAGTTATCCTATCTCCAAAGTCTCATTTGAGTGGGTGAGTAAAATTCCAGCCATCCCTCTTGACTAAAACCTCATGAAGACAGGTCTGTGACTGTTGGGTCTTCATCTCTCTAATAAGGGATCTTAAACCTAGGCATGCGAGCTAGATGGGAATGTCCTCCTTCCCTTGTCACTTTCCTCTCTGTGCTTTTTCCTGGAGAAATTTCTCCAGTTACAAGGCAAAAATGTCCCACACATCTCAGTAAGGAATGACACAATGAATTTTGTTATATCACCTCAGAGTCTGTTATATCCTTAAGGAAAAAAAAACAAAAAACAACAAACCAACCATGAAGGACTAAAGGTGAGAAAATTGAGGTCAATACAAGTAGGGAAACCCAGCTCTAGGCACTAAGGTTGAAACAAGTCTCAGTGTGGAATCAGCAACTAGCTCTTTCTTCCTATAGAGCAGGGATCCCCAACCTCTGGGCCGTGAACTGGTTCCTGTCATATGAATAGCAGCAATCAATTAGAAATAAAATACATAATAAATGTAATGCACTTAATCATCCAGGAACCATCCCCCCAACCTCTGATTCATGGAAAAATTTTCTTCCACAGAATAGGTCCTTGGTGCCGAAACAGTTATGTACCACTGCTCTAGAGCATGTCGTCTACATAGTCCATGTAAAGTACTGCCCAGTCATCTTCCTGATGGGCAGAGCTCGACACAGCAGAAAGAGGAAGCTGATCTTCTGGTTTCATGAGCCATCACACAGCTCTGAGAGAAATCACTTCTCTTGAGCATACTATTATTTCTAAAGTCTCAGTAAAATGAATGCCTGGACCTTATGTCTTTTTCATGGAGAAGGAACTGGAATCTCAGTCCTCGATTTTTTTTTTCCCTGTTTTCTGGGGATCAGTTCATGAGAAGGCAAAGGGATAATGAAGTATGAATGAATCACGTAGCAGGTAAAGTTTCATCTCTGAGGCATGATTGAATGTCCCAGAAGGATGCTTGCTGTGAGATTCTTATTTCTCAGCTCACATCAACTTGGGAGGGAAACTATGTATAGTCATCTCCCCATAAAAATAGCACTTCTCTCCATCTTTCTGTAATGACAGCAACTTCAGCCCTATTCCGAGTCTCTCTTCAAGTTCTCAGTAGAGCTCTTAGTAGAGGAGGCGTCACGGAACATGTAACCATGTCATGTGTTGTCTGCTGTATCCGTGTGTCTTTTTCAGTCTACAGATATCCAAAGTGTGCCTGGTGCTTGGGAGGACACTGGGTTCTGATGCCACTCTGATTGGATTAATATAGGTGAAGCATGTGTAAGCTTCCTGTCATGTCCAACTCTTTTGTGACCCCATGGACTGTAGCCTGTCAGGCTTCTCTGTCCATGCGATTTCCCAGGCAAGAAGACTGGAGTGGGTTGCCATTTCCTTCTCCGGGGGATCTCCTCAACCCAAGGATCCACCTGGCCTCTCCTGCGTTAGCAGGTGGATTCTTTATCTCTGAGCCACCTGGGAAGCCACAGTCTTTCGGACACTAGCAGCTCTTCAGTGTTGGCTCTTTCCCCAAAACTAATATTTTGACTGTCAAGTCTGGGTCAGAAAACAGTCTTAGGAACAAGCACCGTGCTGACCTTAGAATCCTCTCCCCTCTACGTCCAATCTATTTCATTAACCTGCCATTCCTGGCTCCAACCCTTGTGCCATTGTAACTCTATTTTGAGGATAAAGCTTTATAAGAGATACTTCAAAGGCCTTCTTGTAAACTAATCTCTTGACATTAGCTCCAGCACTCCTTAAGAAACACTGAGCGCACTGTACACTGGGACCTTTGAAGTAATGGTGTTGAAAGAATCACATTAGTAAGAGACTCTAACTCCATCAAAACTCGTTCAGTGTGGTTTCCATGCCCTCTCTACCCCCCAATATCCCAAACTATTTCTGTTAGAAGGGATGTCTCATGGATTTCCCAGAAGCAACTCTCAGCTAAGTACATCTTAAGAAGGAGATGAGCAGTACTTAGAGCTACTCGTTTGAAGAAAGAGGTTGACTAGTGTGCTGAGGGGAAAGGCTAGAGCTTTTTCTTCTCCAAAATGTAGAGATGCTGATACATTCTTTTTGGATAAATATTATTTTTAAAATTATTGACCAGGTTCAATGCATGATACTGGATGCTTGGGGCTGGTGCACTGGGACGACCCAGAGGGATGGTACAGGGAGGGAGGAGGGAGGGGCATTCAGGATGGGGAACATGTGTATACCTGTGGCAGATTCATGCTGATGTATGGCAAAACCAATACAATATTATAAAGTAATTAACCTCCAACTAAAATAAATAAATTTATATTAAAAATAATAATGATCCTCAAAGAAATAAACAGTTGTGGAGAAAATAAAAATAAATATTGATATTTTGTTTTAGCAGGCAGGGAAAGATCGATTTCAAATTAAATCTTTTTACCTGCTATTCTAGTAGGTGGAATTGCCTTGAGTAATTAAAATGATACTTAACATTTTTGCATGCATTTGTTCACCTTTTTTCTAAATATTTTCTCTCAACTGTAGTGAATAGATAATCTTTGTAGTTTTAGTGAGCTACATAAATATCTCTATTTCTAAGTTTAGAGATAACTTCATCCATTCCAAGGAAAATGATTCTAATTAGCACAACCTCCTAGGAATTCTACCCTAGAAATATACTCAACATGGACTGCTTTGTTATCCCCTCAGTATTTTTTCTTTTTTGTGATGTGCTGGGACCATCCTCCATGCTAGTATCATTCTCTGCAATTTATATTATTTATTTCTGCCTGACCTAAATAAATGTAGGATGCGCTCATTTAAAGAATTTTCATTTACATAAAGGTAGGAACAAAGACAGATAGTCTACCATAGCAAAAAATAGTCAATGCTATTCTTTTCCAGTTATTCTATACCTTAAACAGTGCATTCTTTAGGCGAACTGCTTTGTTTCTATGGCATTTATGAATTCTGGAAATTTCCTGGCTGATTTACCTTCTGAATGCTCTGTAATTGGTAGAGAATATTAAAAGAAATTCTTTTAGATAGAAAAAAAATAAACCAACAACAATAGCCAATTATTCTGCTGTTTGACACCAATAGGCAGCCTGAAGTCTTTAGAAGCAAAATCATATTCTTTTAAGGAATGTTAGAAAATGTTTCTGCTTTCATCTCCAAAGGTATCCATCTACAAGTTTTTCATTTCCTATGACCCTGTTCATTTCTGCTTTGCATTTAAGGCTTTGTTCATAGCTGTGGGAAATCAAAGCCTCTCAGGAGAGGAAAGGAAAATGAATGTGTAATAACGTGCAGGGTAGCTGTACCAAGCTGCTCGGCAGCGCCGCTAATGAGCCGCACTCTCTCACAGCTCCGTCTTTCTGCAGTGCTGCTTCCTCTCGTGACATGTTCTTGCTGTCATTTCCTAGACAGCTCCCGTTTCTTTTTCAGAACTCAGCTTGGGCAGGAGTTCACCAGGAAGCTTCCCCTGGCTGCTGCTGTCTGGCTGGGTGTCCCCATCTGGGCTCCCCAGTGCTTTGTGCTTCCTCCATCACAGCAGCTTTCTGTCTGCTGGGACTGCCTCTATTTCTCTATCTTCTCTAGTAGAGAGGCAACATCCCGTTTGCCTGACTCTGTTTCATCTCTGAGATGCTCAGCCTAGACCAGTGCCCATCATGTATAATTTGAGTGAATTCAATGAATATGGGCCATGACCTCTTGCTCGTGGAAAGGAGGAAAGAACACCCTGCAGATTGAGGATTACCTGAGTCCTGGAATATTTTTCTGTTGTAACTGATCATAACAGAATACTCTTTAGTTACTATTTAGAATCTTTCTAAAATGTTTAATACCTGGATACTGGGGGATAGATAAATTCTTTTTTTAAAAGAAATTAGTTTAGTTTTGGCTGCTCTGTGTCTTTGTTCAATGGCACCCCACTCCAGTATCCTTGCCTGGAGAATCCCAGGGATGGGGGGGTCCCTGGTGGGCTGGCGTCTATGGGGTCGCACAGAGCGGACACGACTGAAGCGACTCAGCAGCAGCAGCAGCAGCAGCGTCTTTGTTGCTGTACGTGGACTTTCCCTATTTGTGGCAACAGGGGGCTGCTCTCTGGTTGTGGTGTGCTGGCTTCTCACGCAGCAGCTGCTCTCATTGCGTAGCACAGGTTTTAGGGTGTGTGGGCTCAGTGGTTGCAGCTCACAGGCTCTAGAGCCTGTGGGTAGTTGCAGGCTCTGTAGTTGTGGCATATGGGTCTTAGTTGTCCCATGGCGTAAGGATTCTTCCCGGACCAGGGATTGAACCCATGTTGCCTGCCTTGCCGGGTGGATTCCTAACCACTGGATCATCAGAGAAGTCAAAAGATGAATTGTAGTTTCCTGTTTTCAGGCTAGGCTCACTATCTGGGAAGTGTTCCTTTCAGATAGGTGAGAGTAACGTAGGATGAAAATCACAGTGCGGGCAGGTGGGCAGGTGGGCGTGTGTATGGGGGACAGGGAAGCCTTCTGGGCTTCCTGCGTGATATTAGTTCTAAGGTGAGGGCTGATGGGCCTGTCACAGGGCTTATGAGGTAGGCGGGGGAGACGCTGGCGTGAAGGCCAGCGTGGACTGCAGGGCTGGCTGGGTAGATAAGGTGCTCTGAGGCTGAATCCTTCAGGGATTAATACGGGGCCTGATCAAGTTGAGGAAATCCATATCAGTAGGTTTTCAGGAGCTGAAAATGCAAGAAGGTAAGCCCCTCTCAGAAAATGAGAGTCAGTGCAAGTCTAAGGATGGATATGAGGTCAGGGGTCGCATCTGCCACCTCTCCCCACCCTTGGCAGTCTGGCCATAGCACACCTCTTCCCTGTATATTTGATACCGTCTTAGAAGGATAAACTGAGAAGTGGAAACTACTACTTAGAAAATAAAGTCAATTTGTAATACTGGCTCAGATGAAAGTTTAAGTTTGATAGGAATGAAAGTTGTTATCATTATTATTTTCACTGATCATATCAGGGCTTTAGATAAACATCAAATTACTTTAAAGATTACATATTTCTCCACATCCCAGTTGAGACATGAGTTTTGCAAACTTGTTACACATTTATCCCCAATTTAATTCAAAATTGGTATGGTGATGTTAGACTTCTCTTTTGCCATGCAAAGCCTGATGTGTTGCCTTACATGTAATCTCTTCTCCATGACTGTTGTTTTGGCTTTGCTATCTTACATGAAGTAGCATAGAATACACACACAAGAAAACAATCTAGAACTGTATCATTTTTTAAGATCTTGCTTGTAAGAGAAATGGTCAATTCCATGTGAGTTTTGTATAGGTACAGTTAAGAATATCCCCTTTGTGCACTGAGAAAGTGAAGGCAAAAGAAATATAGTAGCATCTTTAAAGACCATGAAACTTTTGCTTACAGGAACAAAGTAAAAAGGAGACTGGTGTCAGCTATCTCAATTATTCAGGAAAGCTGTTATTTTGGTCCATTTATACACAATTTCCTTTTAAAAAAACATGCACATTTGCCTAAATAGGAAACAGCTGTCTTCTTCCCACCTGTGCCCCATTGAAAATTTCATCGACTTATTATGCCAGTGTGATTTCCCCAGACAATGCATATTTTTATTTTTATTTTTTACTGAAATTCTCCAAAAGTAAAATGGAGAGTGAATGAGGGAAAGAAGAATAAATGTGTTTTCAGGAGACCTGAATTAAATTATTCTCCTCATTTCCTTACTCTTTTACAAAAGCAAAGTGAGATAGAAAATTGAAGCAATTATCTAAATAACCCAGGCTTTCCATCTCAGGCCCTCATGCCTCTGCAAAAAGGGGGATGGCTGAACATTCTTTGTTTTGGAGCCTTAGGCCTCTTGGTTTTCTGTAAGTTCTGTCAGAAACACAGGTTTGACTTTTCCTGATGCAAAGCATCTGATGGAGAGGTAGAGTGTATCGTTTGAAGTTCTGACTGAGGAGGGTAAAGAAGTCAGTTTCAGCATCTCACCTGATTCTGGAGCAGTGCTCAGGAATAACTTTTCAGAGCTTCCATTACTTTTTTAAAAAATATTTCTTGATTTGGCTGCATCCCCTTTTAGCTGTGTCCTGTGGGGTCTCTCCTTGTGGCACACGTCCTCTCTAGTTGCAGCACACGGGCTCAGCAATTGTTGCTCACAGGCTTAGTTGCTCCCTAGCATGCAGGATCTTAGTTCCCCGATGAGGGATCAAACCTATGTTTGCCAGGTGGATTCATAATCACTGGACCACCAGGGAAATTCCCGAGCTTCTATAAAGTTTAAGGGGCTCCTGTATTCTAGGTTTGTCCAGAGTGGTGCCTGTACTGATTGTCTGCAATTCAGGAACACATTGAACCATCAGTACTGACTGGTGTCCTTAGTAATGACCATCCTAAATACTGTTGTCTATTTATAGCATGCTTTGGAATTTATAAAATGCTTTATTCTGTCATCCAAACTCTATCTTTCCAGCTCTCTATATGAGTCAATCTCCCCCCCTACTAACTGCCCAGGAGCAGTGTCTTTTGCATTTTTATAAGTATTTGCAATTAGGGCATATGTTTCCTCTTTGTATCTTCATGCTTTCACATGTCTTGTTTCCCCATCACTATGTGCCCTATGAACTATTCCTGATATTTCAAGACTCATATCAGGGACTGTCTTTGTTTTCCTGACATTGCCTCCCACTCCTGCCCGCTCTGTAATGTAACTCAGCTCTTTCTCTTCATCCCCCTCTTATTCAATAACTCCTACAGCATAAACATGTCACATTGTATGCCAATATAGTTCTGTTCCTCTTCCTCCGCTCTAGACTCTGGATTCTTTCAGGGAGATGATTTCACCCCCATTCATCTTTCACCCCAGATCTAGCAGCAGTGCCTGGCACATATGAGGCTGTGCTATGAAGGACTTAAAAAAAAACAACAAAAAACTAATGAATGAGATAGACAGGATAAATTGTAGTATTCTCATTTTCACACTAAGAACTGGATACTTGGGAAGTTAAAAGTGTATTCAGGGGTATAAAGCTGTCAAAGGGAGGAGTGGAAGCTTGGAGTTTAGTCTGCCGACTCCAAGAGAGTGGTCTTTCCACCTGGGAAGTCTGCCCATTGGAGGAACTCATGCCTTTGTTGGTTCTGCCTCTCTGAAATTAGAAGGGTTACATGTTTCCACTGACTTGTGCTAACCAGATACATAGTGGGTTGACCAAGAATTTTGTTCAGGTTTTTCCATTGTGTTGTATGGAAAAACCTGAATGAACTTCTTGGCCAACCCAATATTACAAATAGGAAATAGCACATGTAGAGGGTAAGAACATTGACTCTGGAGCCTAGCTGCCAGTACTAAATTTCAGATGGTAACTACTGCTGGTTGCTTAACTCTTCTGTGCCTTGTATGTGTAAAGAAGATAATAGTACTTACCTCCTATGATGTCAAAGATTTAGAGAAGTTAATTATGTAAATTGTTAGAATAGCACCCAGCACAATACCAAACGTGCTCCGTTTGTTTGTTATTATTATATATGTTTGTTGGTATTAAAAATGGGGAAATAAAGAATTTCTTGATAAATGTGAAGTTTGGCACATTTGATATGAATAATATATTTCATATCAAGGAGTAAAATAAGAAAAAGTATCCTTAGTGGTGAAAAGGTTGAGAGTGAGTGGATGTGCTCATTGTCCTTCTGGTTGAACTTTAAAGATCATCAAGGAAAATCGAAAACTTCATGCAGTACACAACAGAAAATGTCTCCTTTCCGGAGAGGATACTGATGGAGAGATAGGAGCAGGCTTGCAAGTTGCTGGGAGCAATTTGGCAAAGAAGTAATATAAGCAGACATCATTTCGAGTAAATACTCCCTTTAAAATAACCACTGAAAAGCTATTAAACACGCCTTCAGATAAAAATTTACAACAGAACTCACAGGTACGGTTCACAGCTTTTTGGCTTGGAAGGGTCCTCTTGTGGTTGTGCAGGGGATAGATAGAGAACTCTTATTTTGCAGTGTTATATCTTCTTTAAGTGCTACTACACATGCTAAAGATTCTCTCAAAACGCAATGAAAATAAAGCATAAGGGTGATACAATAAAATCCAAATAAACCACATTCATATGCTCGTTTTGGGACTCAGCAGCACGTCTTGGAGTCACACTGGTAAAATAACATGTCCAGATTAGATAATTAAGGCGGGGTCCTTATTGGAGAATGTGGAAATACATAAAGACAGTGCTAACATTGAATGACACTAAATGGGGCGTTGCTAAGTCCTGCTGTGTGCTCATGGGATCCCTGAGTGAAAAAAATAATAACCATAAAGCAGATATCCTGGGGATCAAGAAAGGAATTGAGAATGTATATTGCTGACAGTTAAAAGGCAGCATGGAAGAGGAGAAACAGCATCGGACTAAAGTCGGAGAAAATCTGGTTCTTGTCTCAGTTCTGTTTGCTTTCAGCAACGTGATTTTAAGAAGTTAGGTGATCTCTGAATTCTAGTCTGTAAATCGGGGGTTACAACACCTGTCTACTTTGCAGGCTTGTGATGAGAATCAAATAATGCAATGGATGTGAAGGCACTTTTGAAACTTTTAAGTGTTGAGAAAATTCAGGTTGTTCTCAAAGATAATTTTTAAAACAAAGTCCAAAATCACCAATTTCCCATACACAGAGCCTTCATTTCTATTTCAGGGAAGATTGAAAATGGGCTGCCTATTTGCATAAAAGGGATAAAGTGAGAAAAAGTAATGGAGCTAGGAACAAAATGGTTAGTGTTTAACAAGTGAGCAAAAACAGTTGTGTTTTGTTTTTCCCTAAAATGTGTCCTGGGAGGCTATATAATTGAAAATTTCTGACTCTCAAATGAGCACAGACCATAATTTTTAAAGAGGGCTTGCTTAACATGAGTCCTTGGGATTGCACTTGTCATACCTTAAGGGAAAATTGAACAGAGGGCTTAAGGGTCCATTAGGAAGTAATTTCCCTCTGGTTGAGTAACACAGGATAATACCAGCTGTGATGGGAGAAACCTTGCCAGCCACCCCGGTGGCACTATGAGAGGATAGCCCGAACTGTAAGGTTTGTTTTTCAGATACTGTTCCCCCAACTCAATTGGGAACAGGGCCAGCAAACCCACAGTCTGTGTTAGACAGTAGTAGTTTTTCATTCTGAAGCAGAAGCTTAAATCTCTAACTCAGAAGCCGTGTTTGACAGGCTGCTTGTTGTGGGGTGGAGTGGGATAGGAGATGAGTGATAGGTCCTGAATGGATGCTGTGGATTTTCCTAATTTACAATTGGCCAACATAGAGTGCATAAATAACCTCATGGGTTTACCCCACTTTCATAGACTGTGAAATTTTTGGGAAAGATAATGGGGTAAATAAACACATTTGTAAACTCTCACACATAAACTAAATGAAATGATCAACAGAAACTAGATAGATTTTCAACTACAATATTGTTGACAATACTTTCAAAGATGACACCAGGAAGCAAAACACAACTTACCATGTTGGTGGAAGCTGTTGGGGCTCTGCCCTTTACTGAGCAGGTGCAGCTTCTCCTGGATGTTATGAGGGTTGGCTGCTAAGGACTATAGCATCCCTCTTCATCCACATCTTCCCAGACACCTCCATGAGAGCCAGTGACCAATGACTAGTTGGCATGGGGCAGAGAAGACTAGGCCCCTTACCTAAAACTGGAATCAATTCTGAGCTTCAGTTTTCTTTTATCCTTTTTAAAAATTTTTGTACACTTTTTTGGCTGAACCCCACAGCATGCGGGATCTTAGTTCCCCGCCCAGGGATTGAATCCATGCTCCCTGCACTGGAAGCCTGGAGTCTTAACAACTGGACCACCAGGGAAGTCTAGAGCTGCAGTTTTTGCTCCAAAGATTCCAAAGGGACCAGGATTAAAGTTAGACTCCAGCTGAGAGATCACACCTCACTTAGCTTTAACTCTGTGGCCTTTCCTGCTTTACTTCCTCCCTGCTAAGATCACTCAATGAAACACTTCCACAATCTCTTCCTAAGATTGTGTTTCTAGGGAACCAGAGGTTTTAAAAGCAGCTTCTACACATCTGCGTCTCTCTTGCTGTCCTGCATACAGGGTCCTCATTACCATCTTTCTAAATTCCATATATATGTGTTAGTATACTGTATTGGTGTTTTTCTTTCTGGCTTACTTCACTCTGTATAATTGGTTCCAGTTTCATCCATCTTATTAGAACTGATTCAAATGTATTCTTTTTAATGGCTGAGTAATACTCCATTGTGTATATGC
>SJYX01021701.1:463970-479999 GCA_006410675.1 Oreotragus oreotragus
GCATCAGTCCTTCCAAAGAAATCCCAGGGTTGATCTCCTTCAGAATGGACTGGTTGGATCTCCTTGCAGTCCAAGGGACTCTCAAGAGTCTTCTCCAACACCACAGTTCAAAAGCATCGATTCTTCGGTGCTCAGCTTTCTTCACAGTTCAACTCTTGTATCCATACATGACCACAGGAAAAACCATAGCCTTGACTAGGCGGACCTTAGTTGGCAAAGTAATGTCTCTGCTTTTGAATATACTATCCAGGTTGGTCATAACTTTTCTTCCAAGGAGTAAGCGTCTTTTAATTTCATGGCTTCAGTCACCATCTGCAGTGATTTTGGAGCCCAAAAAAATGAAGTCTGACACTGTTTCCACTGTTTCCCTGTAATATTGTCTAATATAAATTAAACAGGGGCTTCAATGTTTGAAACTTACTATATAAGAACTAGTTGGTGAAGAACTGAATACCTCCATTGTTTCTTTACAGCTCACCTTAGCCTATTTTTCAAACTTGGAAAAAAGTAAATGACACCTCAAGATAGATTACTTCAACTTCAACCTGGTGGATACAGATAAAGTCGCCATACCCAGTATTATTGAAATTATTGATGCCTTCCAATTAGCAACCAGTAAATCTTATTATATACCTGACTAATATATTCTCCTCAGTATCTGTTTCAGTAGCCTCTAAGCTGCAAAAGGAAATGATACACATTTATTAGGCTACCAGTGGGGTGTATCTAGCCTTGCCATCATGCACAGACTCTATAGAAAAAAAAAAAAATTTAACTGCATTGATCTTTTTCCAGGAGCTCGAAAATGACCTGGCCACTGATAATGTGCTCCTCTAAGGAGACTGATGTGTATGTCCCTAAGCAAGGACATGCAGATACGCACAAAAGAGCCTACAAAAGGGATAAACCAGTGTCCCCCACAGACTGCAAGCACACCCTCCAACATCTCAATTAAATTCCTGAAAACATTTTGATTAGTTGAAGATGACGTCATTCCCAATACCAACAAGAGGTACTGACCATCTCAGCAGGCATGCAGTGATCATGCTCGAGAGAAACCATGCTTGCAGGAGAATTTCACTGCCTTGACTGGCCTCAGGCCTCAGTCACAGAGCACATTCAAGATTCACATCAATAAACTCGATGCAATCAAATAAAACATGTCACAATTCAGTCACTTGGTCAAACATTGATGTGACTTATAAGAGAGTCCGACCCAACGTGTGAAGATTGAATGATGATGACTTTTATGCCTCATCCCTCGTTCATATCCTTCTACCTCACACATGCGTGAGGTGATGAGAAAGGCAGGATGCTCCCCTTCAGCACTGCGTGGAGCAGGCGAGTGCTGCAAGCCAGTACTGGATGGGACCCTTAACTCTGGCCCAGCCCTTAAACATAATTAAAGTCCAAACCGCTTTCCTTTTGTCACTTTCTAAAGCAATCTCAGACCTGTTTGACAGGCCTGCCCTGCTCTCCACCACAGGCCTCAATAGTGTAAATATTAACCTCTTACCCTCTTGATATGTCTAAGGTATCATTTGCATTGACCCCTGGAAGAAACACACTGTGGAAAATTCTTCAAAAGGTGGGAATACCAGACCACCTGACCTGCCTCCTGAAATCTGTGTGCAGATCAGGAAGCAAGAGTCAGAACTGGACATGGAACAAAAGACTGTTTCCAAACTGGGAAAGGAGGATGTCAAGGCTATATATTGTCACCTTGCTTATTTAACTTATATGCAGATTATATCATGTGANGGCAACACCAAAAAATGTTCAAACCACTGCAAAATTGCTCTCATCTTACACGCTAGCAAAGATGTTGATTCTGGGAAAGATTGAAGGCACGAGGAGAAGGGAACGACAGAGGATGAGATAGTTGGATGGCATCACCGACTGAATGGACATCAGTTTGAATAAGCTCCGGGAGTTGGTGATGGACACGGAGGCCTGGCGTGCTGCATTCCATGGGGTGGCAAAGAGTCAACATGACTGAATGACTGAACTGAACTATACTCTAGCAAAGTAATGCTCAAAATTCTCCAGGTCACGCTTCAACAGTACATGAACCTAGAACTTCCAGATATTCAAGCTGGATTTAGAAAAGGCAGAGGAAACAGAGATCATATTGCCAACATCTGTTGGATCATAGAAAAAGCAAGAGAGTTCTAATGAAATATCAACTTCTGCTTTATTGATTACACCAAAGTCTTTGACTGTGTAGATCAAAACACACTGTGGAAAATTCTTCAAAAGGTGGGAATACCAGACCACCTGACCTGCCTCCTGAAATCTGTGTGCAGATCAGGAAGCAAGAGTCAGAACTGGACATGGAATAAAGGACTGTTTCCAAACTGGGAAAGGAGGATGTCAAGGCTATATATTGTCACCTTGCTTATTTAACTTATATGCAGATTATATCATGTGAAATGCCGGGCTGGATGAAACACAGGCTGGAATCAAGATTGCCAGGAGAAATATCAATAACCTCAGATATACAGATGACACCACCCATATGGCAGAAAGTGAAGAAGAACTAAAAAGTCTCTTGATGAAAGTGAAAGAAGAGAGTGAAAAAGTTGGCTTAAAACTCAACATTGAAAAAACTAAAATCATAGCATCCAGTTCCATCACTTCATGGCAAATAGATGGGGAAACAATAGAAACAGTGACAGACTTTATTTTCCTGGGCTCCAAAATCACTGCGGATGGTGACTACAGCCATGAAATTAAAAGATATTTGCTCCTTGGAGCAAAAGCTACAACCAACCTAGACAGCATATTAAAAAGCAGAGACATTACTTTGCTGACAAAAGTCCATCTTCTCAAAGCTATGGTTTTTCCAGTAGTCATGTATGGATGTGAGAGTTGGACCATTAAGAAAGCTGAGTGCTGAAGAACTGATGCTTTTAAACTGTGGTGTTGGAGAAGACTCTTGAGAGTCCCTTGGACTGCAAGGAGATCCAATCAGTCCATCCTGAAGGAAATCAGTCCTGAATATTCATTGGAAAGATTGAGGCTGAAGCTGAAACTCCAATACTTTGGCCACCTGACACAAAGAACTGACTCACTTGAAAAGACCCTGATGCTGGGAAAGATTGAAGGCATCAGGAAAAGGGCATGATAGAGGATGAGATGGTTGGATGGCATCACTGACTCGATGGACATGAGTTTAAACGTGCTTCGGGAGTTGGTGATGGACAGGGAGGCCTGGTGTGCTGTGTTTCATGGGGTCACAAACAGTTGGACATGACTGAACGACAAAACTGAATTGAACTGAACCAAACTTTGGATGGGGGTCCACCTGCCTCTGGAGATGCCCTAATGGTGAGGGGGTGGAAGGAATCCCAGAAACCAAAGCTATGGCAGCAATAAAGTGAGACTGGAAGCAAAGCCAGAAAAAGCATTCTGTTCTGATGAGCAGGTTAACCCTGGTCACCTGCAGCTCTCTCACTAGGGCTTGTACACTACCATGCAGTATATGCTTCAGAAGTGTCCAGACCTAGGGAGAAGAAGCATGAGCCTTATCTACCAACTCCACTGTCCCATTAGGGCTGGATGGAGTACATGCTCATGGCTAGAAAATGCCTTCATGTAGACAGTTGCAGATATTTAAGTAAAAGTCTTCATAGAAGGTGGGGTGCCAGCAGCATCCGTTACTGGGAATGCTGCTGGTCAACATGTACGTGTCACCGCTTTCAGACCATGCTTGCCAATTTAAAGATGGAAGTCTTAGAGGAGAAAGTTCAAATATTCTACCTTCTTGATATGCATATATCCATTAAGCTCACTTCTACCACAAAACTCCTTCCATTTAAGCTTTGCCAGTGAAATCAGTGCCAGTGGGTTGAAACTTTTAGTGTCTGTGAGACACAGTTGTTAAGGAGTTGCAATCTTCTTTTCCAAGTTTGCTTTCCTTAACTAGCATCCACTCAGAATCTTTCCTTAAGCCCCTAGTTCCCCCATGTTAAATTGACTGTGAGTTCAATAGTAATTCTGGCTAGCTTACATACTTCATAAAACTTATATCCTTCATTAAAGAGATTCATTTGCATTGCCGAATTTAACAGAAGGGCTCCAAAACACTTTACTATTCCTATCAACCACTTTGGGCTTCCTTGGTAGTTCAGTAGTAAAGAATCTACTTGCAGTGCAAGAGACATAGGAGATGGGGGTTCCATTCCTGAGTCAGGAAGATTCCCCTGGAGGAGAGCATGGCAACCCACTCCAGTATTATTCTTGCTTGGAAAATTCCATGGACAGAGGAGCCTGGTGGGCTACAGCCCATGGGGTTGCAAAGAGTCAGACACACCTGAAGTGATTTAGCACTCACACACAAAAACCCTTCATGGATACACAATGCTAGGAGCAGCCATACATCTACACTAAATGTAGATAATATTATATCTTTGTATAGTCACCCAAATTATTAGCATTAGTGGGGTGATCCATAAATCATTTTCATGAAATATCCAGAATTTAATATTTTATTTGAAATTAAAACTTAAAGTTTGGATTTTTTTCTACAAATTCTTGAGAGTCCCTTGGACTGCAAGGAGATCCAACCAGTCCATTCTGAAGGAGATCAACCCTGGGATTTCTTTGGAAGGAATGATGCTAAAGCTGAAACTCCAGTACTTTGGCCATCTCATGCGAAGAGCTGACTCATTGGAAAAGACTATGATGCTGGGAGGGATTGGGGGCGGGAGGAGAAGGGGACCACCGAGGATGAGATGGCTGGATGTCATCATGGACTTGATGGACGTGAGTCTGAGTGAATTCCAGGAGATGGTGATGGACAGGGAGGCCTGGCGTGCTGTGATTCATGGGGTCGCAAAGAGTCGGACACGACTGAGTGACTGAACTGACTGAACTGCATTACCTTTTCTGAGATCAGTATCCTTTTGGACATGAAAGATTTGTTAATGATTTCTGTTTTCCAACAAACATGATGATTACAGAGCCTGGCCAGCAAGCAGTCAAACAATGAGGATTCAATAAACTTGAGGATGTCTTCTGGGTGAAACCTAAACAAAGGATAAGTGCAATTAACCCAGTCCAGGGGGGCAGTGGTGACAAATCACTTGGAGTAGATTTATACGATTTAAGTGGAAAGCCTTGGGCCTTGAGAGCTACTTCTTGGCTGGCATGTGCTTATAAATACTCACAAGGAAGCCCTAACAGAATAGTCTGTAAAGGAACTCTGATGTGATTTCTCCCAGTCCTCTGTTTTTACCAGGTTAGGTGGAGAAACTGATAATGTATTAACTGGGAAAGAATGCTCATTATCTCTATGGAAGGAGGAACTCTTCCTTAGCACATGTCTCAGTGATAATAAAATCTGACATTAAAAGCATTTCTCCTATAAAAGAGAATGTGCTGGACTGAGATCTGTGCTGGATTCTCAGCTCACTGGAAGAATTTCAAGATACTGAAAATGCATATCACAATAAACTGTGGAAAACTCTGAGAGAGATGGGAATATCAGACCACCTGACCTGCCTCTTGAGAAATCTGTATGCAGGTCAGGAAGCAACAGTTAGAACTGGACATGGAACAACACACTGGTTCCAAATAGGAAAAGGAGTACGTCGAGACTGTATATAGTCACCCTGCTTATTTAATTTCTATGCAGAGTACATCATGAGAAACGCTGGACTGGAAAAAACACAAGCTGGAATCAAGACTGCCAGAGAAATACCAAGAACCTCAGATATGCAGGTGATACCATCCTTATGGCAGAAAGTGAAGAGGAATTAAAAGGCCTCTTGATGAAAGTGAAAGAGGAAAGTGGAAAAAGTTGGCTTAAAGCTCAATATTCAGAAAATGAAGATCATGGCATCTGGTCCCATCACTTCATGGGAAATAGATGGGGAAACAGCGTCAGACNGGAGAAGACTCTTGAGAGTCCCGTGGACTGCAAGGAGATCCAACCAGTCCATTCTGAAGGAGATCAGCCCTGGGATTTCTTTGGAAGGAATGATGCTAAAGCTGAAACTCCAGTACTTTGGCCACCTCATGCGGAGAGTTGACTCATTGGAAAAGACTTTGATGCTGGGAGGAATTGGGGACTGGAGGAGAAGGGGACGACAGAGGATGAGATGGCTGGATGGCATCGCTGACTCAATAGACGTGAGTCTGAGTGAACTCCGGGAGTTGGTGATGGACAGGGAGGCCTGGCATGCTGCGATTCATGGGGTCGCAAAGAGGTGGACATGACTGAGCGACTGAATTGAACTGAACTGAACTGAACGGTCTAGAGGTTTTCCCTACTTTTTCAATTTAAGTCTGAATTTGGTAATAAGGAGTTCATTATCTGAGCCACAGTCAGCTTCTGGTCTTGTTTTTATTGACTGTTTTTTTGAGCTTCTCCATCTTTGGCTGCAAAGAATATAATCAGTCTGATTTCAGCGTTGACCATCTGGTGATGTCCGTGTGTAGAGTCTTCTCTTGTGTTGTTGGAAGAGGGTGTTTGCTATGACCAGTGCGTTTTCTTGGCAAAACTCTATTAGTCTTTGCCCTGCAGGTACACCTATATGATATAATGAGGAATGCTTCTTCTGTGACACTCATACTCAGCCTTAGTTTCTTTAGTCCTTTCTGGACAGTTGTTTGGTATTGAGTATAAAGCTCAAACCAGTAGAGGCAAGCAAAGGAGGAGGACTGATTATCTCACAGATTTCTGTACATAGACCTTCATCTACCATCCATTTTTAGCTCTTTTCACTATTCCTTCCTCTTTTCATACTCTCCTTTTGCTTGTACTTGCTGAGTGGATCACTTCTTCCTTTACTGATGCTTATACCACATGATTTCCAGACTGTGGCTTCCTTTGATATGCTTCATCTACCAGTATTCTTCCACTTAACTCCCACTGTTGTAGAAGTTAAAGACTATCTCATTTTCATCTTATCTCTTCAAAGATATTAACTACCATACTTAAATAGCACTTCCCAGTGCAAACCGGTAATTTTATCTTGTATAATTTTCATAACGTTTAGTCAATCTGGATTTATTAGTCATGTTTATTCCTTTTAAGCTCCATGAGATCAGGGCATTGTCACTGTTGCTATACTTCCTGAATTTAGGAAGCTTTTTCAGGCTTCCCAGTTGGTGCATTGGTAAAGAATCCACCTGCTAATGCAGGAGCCACTGGAGATGTGGGTTAGGTCTCTGGCTCAGGAATATCTCCTGGAGCAGAAAATGGCAACCCACTCCAGCAGCCTTGCATGGAAAATTCTATGGACAGTCCATGGGGTTGCAAAGAATCAGACCTGATGGAGCACACATGCATGTGTGTACACAAATACACACACACACACACTGTATCTTTACATGGTCTTCCAACTATAGATTTGTCTGTGTGTTTCCTAATCTGTTCTTGTAAAGACACTAGTCCTTTTGGATTAGATTCCACCCTGATGACCTCATTTTCATTTAATTACTTCTCTAAAGAAATGGGTGGCATCACTGACTCAATGAACATGAGTTTGAGTAAACTACACGACTTGGTGATGGACAGGGAAGGCTGGCAGACCACAGTCCATGGGTGCAAACACTTTGTAGATAAACTGATGCAAACACTGAGTTGGACATGACTGAGTGACTGAACCGAACTGAACTGAAAGAACCTATCTCCTAAATTACTGTGCATTTTAAATACTTAATAAAAATCTGGTGGAATGCATATTCTTGAAAGCAATTTTTAGTAGATACTTCAGTTTATTATAAATGACTCTGTTTTAAAGTAGTTAACTTTTGCTCTAATTTTCATAGCAAAACTACTCTACAACCTGGACCTTAGATACATATATAGTGATAAATATAACCTAAGCACCAGAGGGCTTATAAAAAAGGGCCCTCCTTTTATGTTTATGAGTGCATAAGGAACCTTCTGGTGATTTTTGAAGGCATCCCAGATTTTATTCTCATCATACTGATGGACCTGCAAGCATATTTATGCTTGACTACCTTTGTCTTTATTTTAAGCCCTTTAACCCCATACTGATCCTCCTGCTGCAGGAAGAGGGACCCTTTGCAGGGCCCAAGGCGGGCTCTTGTCTAACAGCTGGAAATGAGTTGTCCGAGGAGACACACATGCTGACAAGCTGACAAAGCAAGAGATTTTCTTGGGAAAGGGCACCCTGGTGGATAGCAGGAGAGTGAGGGGACCCAGGACAGCTGCTCTCCCATGTAACTTGCAATCTTGGGAGATTTCCATTATGGAGATGTGAATAGTTTCTGAGTTGCCTGTGGCCGGTCGTTCTGACTCAGGGTCCTTCCTGGTGGTCCATGCATTGCTCAGCCAAGGTGGTTCCTGCGAGAGTTCTGGGATGTTGGTCAGACATACAGACTGCCGTCTCCTCTCTCCTTTTGACCTTTCCGAAGTTCTTCCCAGTTGGTCGTAGCTTGTTAGTAGTGCTTTCCTTACTGGGATCTCCGATTGTAAGATAGCTCATGCAAGTGGCTACTGTCTTGCATGACCAGGGCAGGCAGTTTCAGTGTTTTCCCTAAACCCTAGGACTTCTTTTCCTGTGATTTTAATAGTAGAAAATAGAGCTACTAATTCCATACAGATGTTAGGGAGCCAGCCTTGCAGACAGCTGGAAGAAACAGGTGTACAGAAATCCAGGGACTATTAACATATCTAATTGAGTAAGTGTTGGTAGTTACAAAAGTAATTAAAAATAAAAGAAAGCCTTGTGAAGCTCCTAACAAAAACATTGCTGGTAATCACTGCCAACTTAAAACTCATTTTGTGAAGCTTTCTGAAAAAATGGAAACATTTGATATTGAATATTACCTTTTGTCTTGTAATTTACATAGGTATCTTTAATGAACAGCTCGTTTATAGTTCCACTGAGTCTTTCCTGTGTATGTTGCAGACATCTTTGAAACAGCAGTATCAGCAATTTAGAATCGGCAGGCTTCCTCTTGAATATTTATAGAAAGATTTTAAAAGTATACCTACCAATTTTCTTTCAGTTGTCTTTTTTAAAATTGCTATGTTTTCTCCTACACTAGAAACACACTTATTTTAGAATAAGAAAATGGGACATTTTCCACTGTGGCTTTTTTGTCGTTAGAATTTTCAGATTGAATCCTGTGGATGGTTTCATATAACATTTTATGACTATTTTTATAATTATCACAGAAGCACATAAATATTGCAAAAAAAAAAGCACAAAGGAAATCATTTAGATAGGAAATAAATCACTCATGATGTAGCCACACAGAGAGCATGAGATATATATATAAATTGTGGAATCTCTTACCAGGTATATTAGTTTGCTAGAACTTACATAACATATCACCACGGACTGGGTGCTAAGGAACAAAAATTCCTTTTCTTGCAGCACTGGAGGCTAGAAGTCTGAGATCAAAATAATGGCAGTATTTAGCTCTCTTTTTAGCTTTAATGGCTGTCTTATCCCTGTGCCTTTTCTCTGTATATAAGCATGTCTCTATCTTAATTTCCTCTTCCTCTGAAGATCCTGTCATATTGGATTAGACCCAACCCTAATAGCCTCATCACAGTTTAATCACCTCTCTAAAGACTCTCTCTCCCGATATGGTCACGTTTTTCTTTGATATCAGGGGTTAGAGCTTGAACATATGAAATTTGGGGAGACAATTCAGTCCAAGACCAAGTGTTTACAACTGTGTTTTATATCTGTGGGTTTAACAGCTTCACTGAGGTATAACTGACATACAGTGACTACAAGTAAGTAATATGTATACTGTTACAATTTTGGACATATGTATATATAGTCATGAAACTTTTGCCATAATAATCAAGATAATAAAATTATTCATCACCCTCAAAATTTCTTTATGTCCCTATGGTCTTCTTTTCCCCTCTTTCCTGCTCTGCTCCCACCCTCAGAAAGCCACCCAACTGTTAGTTATGTTTGCATTTCCTAGTATTTTATAAAATGGGATAATAGAGTATATACATTTTATCTGGCTTTATTCACTTATCAGAATTATTTTTAGATTTATTCATGCTCTACTGCATATCACAGCATCTAGAATAGTACCCCGCACATGGCAGGTATTCTAATTATTAATTACAGGAATAAATAAAAGCATAAATCAGTGAACATTTTAGAAGATTAAGGAGATGGGATATTATATGCAGTTGAATGACACTCATAATTTTGGTGTTCTCTCTGAAGTATTTTATAGAGCTGAGTACATGAACCAGGTTTGTAGCTTAGAAAATGTCCCTGGTGCCATTTGAAGGATGAATTATTCTAATTATTAATTACAGGAATAAATAAAAGCATAAATCAGTGAACATTTTAGAAGATTAAGGAGATGGGATATTATATGCAGTTGAATGACACTCATAATTTTGGTGTTCTCTCTGAAGTATTTTATAGAGCTGAGTACATGAACCAGGTTTGTAGCTTAGAAAATGTCCCTGGTGCCATTTGAAGGATGAATTTGTAGTAGGAAAAGGCTAAAAGCATTAGACCAATTATTAAAAATTCTAACACACTGGTCCCTATACACTCTATATATATATATATATACTGGTTCCCAATGGTTTGCACAGTCATCCATAATAAAATATCCAGTAAACAATTGAAATGTGAACCAGAAAGAATTATTTCGGGGGAGAAGGGTTAGAGGGTGAATGGGAAAGTTAGAGTAAAGGAAATAATTTCCTAATTCTATTCGTAAAGTTGCCAAACACCTTAAACATGCATCATGATACAGAGGAAAGAAAACAGGTATCAGAAATGAAGAACTGTGGTCTCATATTAACTCTCTCTTAACCTTTAAGACTTTAAGCAAGTGTTCAAATTCACATGGCTAATTATTAATAACATTGTCTTTGTACCTATTTAATCATGTTTTAGAATTTTTTATTGCTTGCATTTTCAAATTTCACAGTGACAGACCTAAAGTGGATCTTTATTCTCTCTGCTAGGATTTTTATCTTGAAGATTGGGTTTGAGGAATGCCTATCCATTATTTATTTGGTAATTTTTTATTTGCTATGTTCTCTGTAATACGTTTTGGGGAATCCTATTACTTGGGTAGAACTACTGATATTTTTGGTTTGGTATGTCTTTATATTTGATCTTGTATTTTTCATTTCTTTCCAGTCTTGGTGAGGTTTTAAAAATTTTACCTCTCGACTATTGAAAAATTTATTTTGTTAATCTTATTTTGTAATTTCCCAAGAGTTCTTTCTACTTTATTTTATTGTTATTTTTTCACAGTGACTTATGATTTATGGACATCATATTCTCTGAGCTATTTCTTAGATTACTGGTTATAATATTTTAAACTCCTTTTTTCTCTATTGGTTTCTCTCTGTTTACTCTGGGGTCATCTCCTTCTTTCTTTGTTTTAGTCTTTCATTTTCATGTCATTTTTTTTTTTCCCACTCAAAGTCTGTTGATTCTCATGCAAGTAAAGTAATGCTCAAAATTCTCCAAGCCAGGCTTCAGCAATACGTGAACTGTGAAATTCCAGATGTTCAAGCTGGTTTTAGAAAAGGCAGAGGAACCAGAGATCAAATTGCCAACATGTGCTGAATCATTGAAAAAGCAAGAGAGTTCTAGAAAAACATCTATTTCTGCTTTATTGACTATGCCAAAGCATTTGACTGTGTGGATCACAATAAACTGTGGAAAATTCTGAAAGAGATGAGAACACCAGACCACCTGACTTGACTCTTAAGAAACCTATATGCAGGTCAGGAAGCAACAGTTAGAACTGGACATGGAACAACAGACTGGTTCCAAATAGGAAAAGGAGTGTGTCAAGGCTGTCTGTTGTCACCCTGCTTATTTAACTCCTATGCAGAGTACATCATGAGAAACTCTGGACTGGAAGAAACACAAGCTGGAATCAAGATTGCTTGGAGAAATATCAATAATCTCAGATATGCAGATGATACCACCCTTATGGCAGAAAGTGAAGGGGAGCTAAAAAGCCTCTTGATGAAAGTAAAAGAGGAGAGCAAAAAAATTGGCTTAAAGCTCAACATTCAGAAAACGAAGATCATGGCATCCGGTCCCATCACTTCATGGGAAATAGATGGGGAAACAGTGGAAACAGTGGCTGACTCTCTTTTTTGGGGCTCCAAAATAACTGCAGATAGTGATTTGCAGCCATAAAATTAAAAGGCGCTTACTCCCTGGAAGGAAAGTTATTACCAACCCAGACAACATATTAAGAAGCAGAAACATTACTTTGTCAACAAAGGTCCATCTAGTCAATGCTATGGTTTTTCCAGTAGTCATATATGGATGTGAGAGTTGGACTATAAAGAAAGCTGAGTGCCAAAAAATTGATGCTTTTGAAATGTGGTGTTGGACAAGATTCTTGAACGTCCCTTGGACTACAAGGAGATCCAACCAGTCCATCCTAAAGGAGATCAATCCTGGATGTTCATTTGAAGGACTGATGTTAATAGTTTGGCCACCTGATGTGAAGAGATGACTCATTTGAAAAGACCCTGAAGCTGGGAAAGATTAAGGGCAGGAAGAAAAGGGGACAACAGAGGATGAGATGGTTGGATGGCATCACCAACTTGATGGACATAAGTTTAGGTGAACCCCGATAGTTGATGATGGACAGGGAGGCCTGGCGTGCTGCAGTTCATGGGGTCTCAAGGAGTCGGACACGACTGAGAGACTGAACTGAACTGTTGATTCTCAGTTGTCTACTTTTAATAACAAAGTTCACCCCAAACATTTCACTTAATTTCTTTGAAATGAACTCAGTGTCCATCTTTCTTTTCATGACTGGGGGTAAATGATTGCCTAACAGGCTATTATCTATGATTGTCTGTGTTATCCTGGTGAACAGGTATTAAAAATGGTGGAGATGACAGTTCTGCATATGGAGTGTCAGTTAATCTTCTTTTCTGTTCCATTTCTAACTCCTGCTCTGTACTGAGAATTTCCAGATCATCTTTCTAGGGGATTTATTGGCTGAATAGTGGTGTCTTTCCTGCGTGCTTTTCACATTTTTTCAATTTGCAGCCCTTTTCCCTCTGCTTCATTAGTCACTGTTCCAATATCCATTTTTCAGGTATTTGTAGAAATACATATTTTACTAATATCTCTTTCTTTTTTATATGTTATTGTGACTTATTAACTTTTAAAAACATTCTGTTTTAGTCTTCTGTTATCATTTTGTGATCTTGGCTTGATCTCAGGTTACCACCTGAAAGTATGTGAAGAGAAACAATACTAACTTAAATATTCTGAAAGCTAAGTGATATAATGTATGTGATATTTGTCACATGGTAAATACTAGATCTACTTTTCCAGCATATAAGAATGTTTTCTAACATCTTCTGTCTGCTAATCCCTCAGCAGAGGTAACAAAATTTACCCTAATGTTCAATTTTGAACTCTTTGCCACAGTAAACCAACACACTTCTTGATCATTCAGGAGAAAATCCTATAGGTTGTGAATGTTTTGGAAAGCTTATCCTGGTTCTACTTTTCTTCCTGCCTTCTAGTCAGTATGTTTTCTTTCATTTGCCCAAAAATATATTTGCAAAGAGAATTTTAGTTGTGGTTCTCTTGGGAAAAATATTTAAACCTTTGATCAGACTCAAGTACAGAGACTGATCATTCAGCCAGTAAATATTTATTCAGTCCTCAATGCAAAATGCTAGGATTTATTGACACTATTGATAATATTATACTATGTATATCCAGAAGGAGGTTAGAATCTCACTGGGGAGAAAGGGAGAAACTTGGGGGGAAATGTATATATAATGCATGGTATGCATCAGGTCAATACCACAGTTAATAAACACTTCATCAGTCCAATAGGGAAAGATTTTCTGTGGTTTTATGTGCTTAGAGATCTTTAGTCTTTCCGCTTATAATAGAAACTCCATGAGAGCAAGAACCTTAAATTGATTACCATGTATTAAGTATAGAACAGTTTCTGATATTTAGTAGGTACTCACTCATATATCAGTGGGTAATATAGAATTTATGTTTCAATTTAAGGGAACCAGACAACTTGATCAGGTGGAGAGAGGAAGGGAAACTATCATTGTTATTGTTCAATCATTGAGTCCTGTCTGATTCTTTGTTACCCTATGTACTGCAGCACACCAGCCTTCCCTATCCTTCACCATCTCCAGAGTTTTCTCAAACTCATGTCCATTGAGTCGATGATGTCATCCAACCATTTTATCCTCTGTCATCACCTTTTTCTCCTGTCTTCAATTTTTCCCAGCATCAGGGTCTTTTCCAGTGAGTTGGCTCTTTGCATCATGTGGCCAAAGAATTGGAGCTTCAGCTTCAGTCCTTTCAATGAATATTCAGGATTGATTTCCTTTAGGATTGACTGGTTTGATCTCCTTGCTATCCAAGGGACTCTCAAGAGTCTTCTCCAGCACCGCATTTCAGAAGTGTCAATTTTTCAGTGCTCAGGCATCTATATGATGCAACTCTCACATCCACACATGACTGCTGGAAAATTCATAGCTTTGACTAGACAGATATCTAAGGTTATTGATATTTCTCCTGGCAATCTTGATTCCGGCTTGTGCTTCATCCAGCCCAGTATTTCTCATGATGTACTCTGCACATAAGTTAAGTAAACAGGGTGACGATATACAGCTTTGACGTACCTCTTTCCCAATTTGGAACCAGTCCGTTGTTCCGTGTCCGGTTTTATTTGTTGCTTCTTGACCTGCATGCATTTTTATCAGGCAGCAGATAAGGTAGTCTAATATTCCCATCTAAGAATTTCCCCCAGTTTATTGTGATCCACACAGTCAGACTTTAGCATAGTCAGTGAAGCAGAAATAGACATTTTTCTAGAACTCTCTTGCTTTTTCTGTGATCTAATTGATGTCAATTTGATCTCTGGTTCTTCTGCCTTTTCTAAATCCATCTTGTATATCTGGAAGTTCTTGGTTCATGTACTGTTGAAGTCTAACTTGAGGGATCATATGTACAAAATAGTAACAAAGAGTAGAGGTAGAAACAACCAACATGAATTTACAAAAGAGAATAGGCCACCCTGATTCAAGAGTTTATTTTGAAAGTTAATGAGATGTTAAGTTCTTAGTTTGGCTCCAAGCAATATAGCAGGTCTTTATATAGCAGGAGAAACAGTCTGGGTTTTATCTCACTAGCTCTAGTGAGACATTAATGATCACTGAAAAGATGATTTGATATATACACAGTCATTTTACAATCCATTTTGGATATTTTAAATCTGTTTAGGTAGAATTTCTCAAACGACCCTCAGAAATTCCTACCCTAATCACTGGAACCTCTGAATGTGGTAAAGTATCAATCTTGTGATTATATTCTGTTATATGGCAAATTGACCTTGAGAGAGGACTATTATCTAGGTGGGCTTGATTTTATCACATAGGTTCTTGAAAGCAGAGAGGGTGAAGTGAGAAAATGTAGGTGGCCCTTAAGAGCTGAAGGAGGGGGTTCCAGCTGACACTTAGCAAGGAAAGGGTGATCTCAGTCTCATAACTCTTAGGAATTGGATTCTGCTAACAACCTGAGTAAGGTTAGAAGGGCTCTATTCAGCACTCTGACAGGAGCTCAGGAGGTTAACACTATGACCTGTGAGATGTGAAGCAGAGAAATTCTGACTTACAGAACTAGAGATAATAGATAAGTATTGTTTTGAGTCACTTAGGTTTGTGGTAATTTTTTATTTGACTATACAAAGCAATTATAGAAAGATCAGAGAAGGATGGAACAGCAGTCAGGGAGACCATGTTATTTTTGCATGACTTCTACACTTGTTCACTTACTGAACAAAGGCAATATGCCTTGAAAATTCCTTTGTAATTAAAAAGGAATAGTTAAATTTAAAAAAAATTATTATTATTATAGTCTCAACACCCATTATATCTCACTGTTGTGGTCAATGGTTATTAGAGCTATAAACAGTGGTTCAGTTCAGTTCAGTCGCTCAGTCATGTCTGACTCTTTGCGACCCCATGAATCGCAGCATGCAAGGCCTCCCTGTCCATCACCATCTCCCGGAGTTCACTCAGACTCA
>SJYX01021701.1:480214-510570 GCA_006410675.1 Oreotragus oreotragus
ATGCCATCCAGCCATCTCATCCTCGGTCGTCCCCTTCTCCTCCTGCCCCCAATCTCTCCCAGCATCAGAGTCTTCTCCAATGAGTCAACTCTTCTCATGAGGTGGTCAAAGTACTGGAGTTTCAGCTTTAGCATCATTCCTTCCAAAGAAATCCCAGGGTTGATCTCCTTCAGAATGGACTGGTTGGATCTCCTTGCAGTCCAAGGGACTCTCAAGAGTCTTCTCCAACACCACAGTTCAAAAGCATCAATTCTGTGGCGCTCAACCTTCTTCACAGTCCAACTTTCACATCCACACGTGACCACAGGGAAAACCATAGCCTTGACTAGATGGACCTTAGTCGGCAAAGTAATGTCTCTGCTTTTGAATATGCTATCTAGGTTGGTCATAACTTTTCTTCCAAGGAGTAAGCGTCTTCTGCAGTCACCATCTGCAGTGATTTTGGAGCCCAAAAAGATACAGTCTGACACTGTTTCCACTGTTTCCCCATCTATTTCCCATGAAGTGATGGGACCGGATGCCGTGATCTTCGTTTTCTGAATGTTGAGCTTTAAGCCAACTTTTTCCACTCTCCTCTTTCACTTTCATCCAGAGGCTTTTTAGCTCCTCTTCACTTTCTGCCATAAGGGTGGTGTCACCAGCATATCTGAGGTTATTGATATTTCTCCCGGCAATCTTGATTCCAGCTTGTGCTTCTTCCAGTCCAGCGTTTCTCATGATGTACTCTGCATGTAAGTTAAATAAGCAGGGTGACAATCTACAGCCTTGACCTACTCCTTATGGTAGGTTTTATTTTTGTCCAAGATATTTATTGTCTGCCTCTGTCTGAAGGTTATCTTTTACTTCATTGATGTAAGGCAAGCCTTTGTAACTGTTTTGGACAGTCAGTGATGAACAGAAGTGGCATATGCTTCTTTCCATGAGAAACTTTTAGAGTCATTCCGTGGTTCTGACAATCTGTATTTCCCTTTCACCACAAACCTGTATGCGTGGCTTGGGCTTCCCCTTCAGCCTGGGTCCCAGAGTGGAGGTGCTGTGAACAATAAAACAGTGTCCCTTGTTGTAAGCCAGGGAGAGTTTTGTATCTCTTGTTTTTTTTGTTTTTCCATAAAAAGACTTGCCTAAACCGAGGACACTATGTCCAGACCTGCTATAATAAAAACTGAAACTACGTGGCATTGAATTTAATAGGAACAATGATTGGAAGCTAGAAAGATGGAGCACAAGTTATCCAGTGGTGAGGATACTTGATATAAAGTTTGCTCCAAGAATGTGGAAGGCAGATAAAATACCAGATGACCCTATGGCTTTTGGCAGAGATGAAAGAAACAGAATATCAGTAGTGCTTCCTGGATATTATGGCTGAGTTTAACAGACCATTAACAACGATTTTCGAACTGGGTTGTAAAATAGAATTGACTATGAATAAAAGATCTGATTAAAAATCAGCCTTTTGTAGGACCTAAGCATGGATATGACTTGCCTAAGTTTGTTTTATTTTGTATATGGCTCAACTGGTAAAGAATCTGCCTGAAATGCAGGGGACCTGGGTTCGATCTCTGTGTTCGAAAGATCCCTAGAGAAGAGTAAGGCTACCCACTCCAGTATTCTTGCCTGGAGAATTCCATGGACAGTCCATGGGGTCACAAAGAGGTGGACACAACTGAGCAACTTTCACAAATTTTTTTGGTGAGAACAGTTAAATCTATTCTCAGCAAATTTCAAGTATATTGTACATGATTATTATACTCACCTTATTATAATTCCCTTACCCTACATTTTTAGATTCTATATGTAAGTGAAATTCAGCAATATCTAAGTTTCTATGTCTGGCTTATTTCCATGTCTGACTTTCTACATCTCTTAGCATAATATCCTCCAAGTTCCTTTTTGTTGTTGCAAATGACAAGATTTCCTTGTTTTTTAAGGCATAATGTTTTCCCATTATTTACTGTTACCACATTTTCTTTATTTAATTATCCACATCTTGCCAACACAGGTTGTGTGTTGTCTTTTTGATCCTCACCTTTCCAATAGCTATGAAGTGGTATCTCATTGTGGTTCTGATTTGCATTTCCTGATGATTAGTGATGTTGGGCATTTTTTCATATACCTACTGGCCATCTGTGTATCTTTTTTTGAGATGTTTGTTCAGGTCCTTCACTTATTTTAAGATTGAGTTTTCTTGCTATCTAGGTCTTTGAATTCCTTATACACTTTGTATATTAACCACTTGTTAGATATATGGATTATAGTATTTTCTCCTAATCTATACATTGTCTCTTCTCTCTGTTTCCTTTGTTGCACAGAAGCTTTTTAGTTTGCTGCAACCCCATTTGTCCATTTCTGTTTTTGTTTGCTGTCATATTGAAAAGTTCATTGCCCAGAACAATGTCAAGAGACTTTCTCCGTGTTTTCTTCTAATAGTTTTACAGTTTCTGCTCTTATATTTAATTGTTTTAACCCATTTTGAGTTGATTTTTGTATATGGTATCAAATAAGGATCCAACTTCCCTTTTCTGCTGAGCAATAGGAGGCTTTTTCATTTTAAAAAGTCAATTTTCCATTTTTTATAACAACTGATTAAATTTACCTTAAGCATATCTCCTAGAAAAGAATATTTAATGGATGCAATAATCTCTGGGGTATCTAGAACATACGTTAGAAAAGATAAAATACTATTTCAATAGGTCAGGAAGATGAGAAAATTAAGAGAATGAAGCAGCAGCTAATAAGTGGAGTGGCTGATTTTTATTACTATATAGTACTTTTCACATATTTCTTTATGAGATTACTGACCAACTGCAATTAGCACCTAGTATGGTACTTACCTGAAATTATGGTTCTGTTTCTAATGCTTAAAGAGAATATTCTCAAAGGTCTGCATGAGCTGTTATAAAACAGAAAAAATTTCACCCTTTCAAAAAATAAAAAGAAATTAAAAACTCTAGTTCTCTAGCTTTCTCTCATATAACAAGGTTACCCTCATATCAAAGCAGTGAACTTGAATTTTACATAGACTAAGGCAAATTGGCTCCCATGCATATTTTTAACAGGCACGCAGGTGAAATGTTTTTTAAGGAACCTCAAAACTTATATATAGCAGATGTACACACTCAGAGTCAGCAAAACTGTAAGGTTTGAAAGTACAACCCACAGAGTCCTCTTACCACCAACTATAAGTTTGGAGGGTCCCCCAAACCACCCTTTGGTTAGATACCTTTCAGAAGAGCTCACAGAATTCACTTGTCTATTGTATTCATGGTTGAGGTTTATTACAGGAAAGGATACACAAAAAACTCAGCCAAAGGAAAATGGTACCCATGTGAGATAATGTATGTGTCACTAATCTTATTGTGGTAATCATTTTGCAATATATATGTGTATATCAAATTATCATGTTGAATATTTTATTTTTATTTATTTAAAAACAATTTTTATTTTTACTTTATTTTGCTTTACAATACTGTATTGGTTTTGCCGTACATTGACATGAATCAGCCACAGGTGTACATGAGTTCCCACTGTTATCTGTAACTGGGAGGAAAATTAGCTAAAGGAAGAGACCCATAAGGATTCCAGCTGAAGCATCTGTTGTTCTCTGCATGGAATNGCTTTACAATACTGTATTGGTTTTGCCGTACATTGACATGAATCAGCCACAGGTGTACATGAGTTCCCACTGTTATCTGTAACTGGGAGGAAAATTAGCTAAAGGAAGAGACCCATAAGGATTCCAGCTGAAGCATCTGTTGTTCTCTGCATGGAATTAGGAAGTGTTAGTCTCTTGGCCTTCATGTATGATGATACACAGAAAGTAGGGCCAACCAAGAACGCTCTCATGAGTTTCATTCCATGGTTTTTATTTGGGATTATGTGGGTATGATTGATTGCTCACATCATTGAACTCTGTCTCCAGGTCAGCTGAAACTGAATGCTTCAAAACCCCTATCTTAAATCTCAGTTGGTCTTTCCAGCATAGCTGGCCCCCATTCTATTAGGTATGACTGGCCACACCCTGAAAGCCATTGTGGCCAACTTTCACCAAAACAAAGATACTCCTACCAGATATGACATAAATTACCTTGCAGAAGCCAAGAGAACAAGCCATCTTTCTATGGGCAAAGGCCAATTCTTTACTACTCGTTTGATCATAAGAAAATATACTATTTTACTTCAGAGAGGCAGAAAATAATTTGTGTTCTGTAAGTGGCTGAGAAAAGGCGAGCAGAAAGGGGTACTGAGGACAAGCTTGCTTTGGCCGTTTCATGTCTTGAAATCAGTAAACAAGAGCCTGTGTGTTATTGCTGGCAAGCAGCAGGAAGACATAGTGGGATCCTTTGCCTCAGTGTTCCTTGCATATACTGAACCTCACTGCCCTCCTTCTCAAACAACAGTTGCCTCAACTAGATACCACTGTCTTCATTTTCCCCATTTATGGTCCAAATGGGATCTTTTTGGATCTGGAATCTATTGTCCAATGTATCTTCTATCCTAAGCTCTTTTGTCTCTCTCCCATTTATAAGTGTGCCTACTGGTTCATTTATAGATAAAACTTTGGAGAGAATAGATCAAGGACATACTTGTGGTATTGCATTAAAATGTATTTGTATGCAAACTTTGAAAATATTTGTCCAGCCAGCTCTCATTCCATATGCTCTGAAGTAATAACAGAAGAGAAGCTAGAATAATAAAGATGTTTGTACTCCTAGGAACTGTTTCAGGTCTGTTTAAGCCTATGACCAAAGATTCATAGCCATGGGTATATGACCCTGAAATTTTTCATAATCTTGTTCTTTATGAAAAGACACTAGGACTACACTTTCGTGTTCCCTTTGGATTTTAGTGGCAGCCAAAGGCATAAATAAAATTCCTTTATGTTATAACTCTATCTTAGTTTCATTTATTGTTTGCATTAGTGGATCATAAAAATAGCTGTAGATAGATTAAACCCACTCAGCTCTTTAAAAATTGCCTTAATTTGCACTATTTAAAAACCCTCTAGCTACTCATCAAAGATCACGAAAGTTGAAAGATAGTGAATATGTTTGATTTTGCCTAATTTGCTATTATAGCAATAAGGAATGTTGACAAAAGGAAATTCCCACTATACCCAAGACAAATCCCTTTAGAATGTTTTTAATTCATTGCATATTCATTGAATAACTTTGTCCTAGAAAAGAATTTCTGTTTATCACAAGACTACATTAATACATCTATTAATCCAAGTAGGATTTAGCATGAGTTTTATCTTGCCTAGATGTTTATATCGGGGATATTCAGAAGCTTCCATCACATAGAAGTTTACAGGACTGTCCTAGCAATGTGAACTAAAACAGCTTGAATATAACCATTATACTAACAAAAATTAATGATCACGATAAAATTTAATGTTGAGAGGATTTTAGGCAGTGTATTTACTGTTGGCAGCACTGTTAGAGGATTTATTATTTCTACAAAAAAATTAAAAATGTTATCCAAAAAGAGTTAAAAATTGTCCATATGCTTCAACCAAAAATTTACCATAAAAGAAAAAGAAATTCAATTTAAAATCATTCACTGAATTGCAGGCTTTTGTTGTTACTGAAAAATTGGAAATAGCCCAAATGCCTCTTACAGAGAATAGTTAATTAAATTGTAACATATAAACATTTTTGGGACATCGACATATGAAGGTATTTGAGGGTATCAGGCATTGCTTCCCAAATCTGACAGTGTATCATAATCTCCAGGGGAATTTATTACTTCTTACACCTTCTCCAGAGACAATGCATTTATTTGGAATTCATAGCATGGTGGTGACAAATGGGATGGGGAAATAGAAATGGGGCCATTGACAATATTTGCCCTGATGGGTTTTGTGGGAAATTGAAGAGAAATGATAATCATCGGTTTATAAAACTGCTCTCCATGTGTGAGTATACAATTATTCTTGAATGAGTGCCTGTCCCTGCTATACTACATCAGAATGAGGGGATTTATCCTTTCATTAAGCTTCATGGCGTGGTGATTACAGGGCAGTGGCCTCCTCTTCAGAGGCAGAGTTGGACATTCTGACTGTCTACTCTAACAGCTTGTTCTCAACACCCCAAACTAGTTAATAGAACTCAGACTAGGAAACATGAACTTTAAACACTTTCCAGGGCTTAAGAAACAAAGAGCTATTAAAAAGTTTATATTTAAGTGCTTTCCAAAACTGAGACAATAGAATTAGATCCCTTTATTTCAAATTCTCTGAGAGAAACCACAATCTTGACATAGTAATATGTAGCTCTGTGTGGAGAGCTACAAGCCCTTATCCCTGCCCCTTCTTGATGTCTGTGGCTAATTGTGGTGCTATAGTTGATGATACAATTTATCTAGGACTATTTGACAGTCTAGTTGGTCTTTGATAAGTAGACTTCCCAGTTGGAAGAAAAAGTCTGACTCTTACTGTATGTATCTAGGTATCTGGGCAAGGCAGAGAACTAGAGAGTTTCCAGGTCAGAGGCGGATATCTCTAGGACAATCCCTAGGCACTTGATTGTTGTTCAGTCACTCAGTCACGTCTGAACCTTTGTGACCCCCTGGACTGCAGGCACTTGGTAGGCAGTGAATTAAGTTGAACGTTTATAGTGTGATTCTTCAATCCGGCTTCTTTAATTGCATTTTAACCACCTACCACTAGAGGGCACTATTAGAAGCACTGTGGGAAAAGGTAGCTCTGGAATAAAACACTAGCCATGACTGGCCACTGGGCAAGGGTCAGGGTGGGTGAGGCGGTGGGGTATTAGAGGCAGTACTGAAGCCTAGGGAACTTGGCATTGAAAGCTTCAAGCCTATATTTCCCCATGCTTAGTAATATTTGCAGATCCCCTGCAAACCGCTGAACGCCAGTGAAGAAGATGTGGTTGTGTGGGCTTCTGAGATGCTGCTGTGTGTGCATCACAGCATCATTTCACAGAGGAGTTCTTTAAATTCTCGACTGTTTGAGAATAACAGCTCCAATTTATCTTTCAGGTGATGCTGGAGGCTGGGGTGGTGCGTGAACAGAATTCTGAACTCAGCTGGGGTCTCAGGAGTTGAATCGCATGATGGGATGAAGCTGACAAGGAGAACTGATGTGAAAACCAGGTAGTTGCCCTCCTTAAGTGCAAAAATTGTCCCCATGGGTGGGTAAGTACATGAACTTGAATCAAAGTGAAGCAACAACAATCAGGTAAAAGGTAGGAGACTGAAGAGAATCCTTGGAGCTAGAATTTGAAGAGAGCTATTCTACTGCAGTGACTTACATTTAAGACAAGCTTACATTCTTCATGAAGGCAAATATAATAGTTTTTTTTTAAGTTAGAAAAGAAGATTACATATTTTTAAGCTTAAAACATTTTCTGTTTTGCTGAGAGTGGAGACTTGAATGTACCTTTGGTTCAAATTATGTCTTTGTTTTGGAGGAACCAAAATAAATCTTTTGTTATGCAGAAGTAAAATGGAGACATACTCCAAACTTGAAGATTTCATGAGGCAGTGTTATTTGAAGTAAGGAGACTACTCTGTGATATAACTAAAGATGGTCTATAGGATAGGGTTGTACAGTTGTATAGGGTTGCAGAGCTATAATGCCATCCTTGAGAGAATTGTGTCTATTTTGAACTATGCCCATAATTTGCTGCTTCACCATTTGTACAGAGGCCATGAAAGAAGGATGTATAGCAAGCCTGATCTTTACCTTGAATTATGGGAAAGAATTAGGCTTAGTTTGGATAATCTCAAACAAGACTGTCATGATAATATTTCAAACACTCTCTGAGTTCAGCCTTTATTGGTGTTGGGTTGTTGGCTTCCAGTGTGGATAAGTATCATGGGGTGAATCTCACCATGTAGGTAAGAAGACCTTGGGGGTTAACTTTTCCTTTGAAGGTAATTCATTTGTGTCATCCGTCAACTTTGCAAGAGACTGATTTCAGGGTAGGAAACAAGAAGCAGGGCGGGATGATTGAAAGCAGTCTGGCTTCACCATATCACAGAGTGGTTTGGGACCACTTGGGACTGTCCAAATCCAAGGATGTGTCTAGGTCTGTGAGTTTTAATAATAGATGGAGAAGGCAATGGCAACCCACTCCAGTATTCTTGCCTGGGAAATCCCATGGACAGAGGAGCCTGGTGGGCTCCAGTCATGGGGTCACAAAGAGTCAGGTGCGATTTAGCGACTGAAACAACAAACAACCAGTGGTTATAAGTTACCCCCTGGGCTCTAGTAATACTTCTCCTTCGTTTCCCTCAAACTTTCAGTAAAGTCCATTAAAATTGCAGTCTGTTTTAGCAATGCTATTTGAGCTTGGGGGAAAGCAAGACAAGGGAAAATAGTAGATACTGAAGGGTGACAGTAATCCCAACCCTTCAGATGGTGATCTGCGGAAGGACAGGGATTTGAGGCAGCAGGTGAAAACAGGACATATCTGTGGAACATTTAACTGCCCTCTGGGGATCCTTGGTCATATTTGTGTAATCTCTTAAGAGAGGACTTCCAGCAGCTAAGCAGGATGAAGGTTTTAAGTCATTGAAACTAAAATGATTAAGCCCACTAATGGCTTCATATTGGAGTTAAAATTCAAGTTGCAATCAAGGCCTAACAGGCTCATTCCATCTTCCTCTCACGTTATATTTCAGTCATGCTGGCCTCTTTCCATTTCTTAACCACGTCTGGCTTTGGGGACTTGGACATGCTGTCACCTTTGTAAAGGAGACTTTCACTAGTGCTGGCTTTTTATTTTTTTTTCCTCTCTCATGCTTCAGATATCATCTTAATTGGTAACTCCTTTAAAAGGTCTTCCCTGACAGCAGTATTTAAGTGTATTCTCCCTTCTTCCCTGCTGTTCTCTGTCACTGTCTTGTTTATTTAATTTGCAGCAGTTCACAATTATAAATATATACTTGTTTATCAATTATCTATATACCCCACCAGGCTACAAAATTCATGAAGGCAGGGGCTCAGACTATTTAAATAAGACCTGTATGATGAGGTCCTAACTGTAGTTCTTTGATCAGAGTTGGCTTTTGATATAATATTTTGACTAAACAAATGGTGTACTTGATGAAAGTATGACTTCATTTTAGTTGTTAAGCTGGCATGGACAAAGGACAGTTAGGTTACAAAAAGCTCATTTCTAAAAGTTTTTTTTTTTTTTTATCAGTCTTCTATTCCCATACATTTTCTCTGTTAGTAGAGATGCTATAATTTTAAAGAGAGACTAGATTATCCATCTGCCACATGCCTAATGGCGTATAAAGACAAGTCCCATCTTCTCAGCACTTTTAAGCCAGTTGCAGGGGAATTAGCCCACATTATCTCTCTTCTGTTTTGGCTCTGCTTTTTTTTTCTTTCTGCTTTTAGTCTTGGACTTCATCAACCAACCTTGAAGCCATCAGTGACCTCAGCTTTGGTATTTGCTTCTGGTTTTCTCAACTTCAATTTTTATCTAAGGCCTTGGGTTTGTACTCAACCTCTGACTATTTCCGTTTCTGGCTTTCTCAGGTTTATTACCTTGGCTTAGCTATAGGTCAGGATCTGGACTTCAGTACATCTTGTATGATCCCTGTTTGATCCCTAAATATATTGATCCATCAGCTGAGAAACACCAGAGCATTTCTTGCTCAAGAGTTGTGGCATCTTCAGCAAGTGGGTATAATCATAATTATGTCCTAAGAGTCTGTATTGTAATAATAACACTGTATCATCAAATTGCTTCTTTCTGCCTTTATCTCTTGGTCATAGCTATACTTGTATTAGATCACCCTTGTATTTTTGAACTTGGTTAATGTACCACATTAGAGGCAAGGGTTTTTTTTTTTTTTTATTTCTGAACTGTCTCAGGGGATAGATAATGAAATGTGAAAGTTCAGGAAATTTAGTTCTCCATGGGGAGAACTATGTGAAATGTGAGATAGAAAGAACTAGGTCAAATTTTTCTCTTTTTTTCCTTCTATCAAGACCCCAGTATTCTTGGGCTTCCCTTGTGGCTCAGCTGGTAAAAAGTCCATCTGTAATGCGGGAGACCTGGTTTCAATCCCTGGGTTGGAAAGATCCCCTGGAGAAGGGAAAGGCTACCTGTTCCAGTATTCTCTCCTGGAGAATTCCATGGACTCTAGAGTCCATGGGGTCATAAATAGTTGGACATGACTGAGTGACTTTCACTTTCATCAAGACTCCAAGACCCTCATTCCCTTTGAACCCTTCTAGAGAAATGCTGGATGTTGTGTGGACATACCTGTTGAATGATCTGCTGTGTCTTTTTGCAGGCTATTGTGATGGGAAAGCATGTGTGATAACACATAGCCTCCTATTATACTATCCTCTTCCTTGTTTCACTTCTCTTTTCCTTTTATCCATGAAGTCCTGGGCTTCCACCTCCCAAAGAAAATATTGACACCTTTTTCTTCATTTAAGTTTAAACCAAGTAGTCAGAATGAGTCAATAGTGCAGAAATTCTAGTGAAGAGTAACTGGGACAGAAATATGAAGCTAAATGGAGGAGTAGCAAATTCTAAAGTGTGACTTCAAGGGCAATGGTCTAGATGAATTTTGAGTAAAGGCTTTTACACACTTCTAGAATATATGAGATCCAACCAGTCCATTCTGAACAATAGTGCAGAAATTCTAGTGAAGAGTAACTGGGACAGAAATATGAAGCTAAATGGAGGAGTAGCAAATTCTAAAGTGTGACTTCAAGGGCAATGGTCTAGATGAATTTTGAGTAAAGGCTTTTACACACTTCTAGAATATATGAGATCCAACCAGTCCATTCTGAAGGAGATCAGTCCTGGGATTTCTTTGGAGGGAATGATGCCAAAGCTGAAACTCCAGTACTTTGGCCACCTCATGGGAAGAGTTGACTCATTGGAAAAGACTCTGATGCTGGGAGGGATTGGGGGCAGGAGGAGAAGGGTATGACAGACGATGAGATGGCATCACTGACTCGATGGACGTGAGTCTGAGTGAACTCTGGGAGTTCGTGATGGACAGGGAGGCCTGGAGTGCTACAATTCATGGAGTCACAAAGAGTCGGACACGACTGAGTGACTGAACTGAACTGAGAATGTATTCCAGAGTTGTGATAAGTGTATGTGATTCAGATATCAACTTTTAAAAGACTCTTCCAATTATTTGGATTAATCAACAGTTTAAAGGGTTTTTCCCAAGGAAAATAAACCTTTTTTAAAAAAATTATACAGAAGTAAATATAAGTAAAGCTGTCATAGTAATGTTGGCTATTAACTATTCATATTTAAAGAGAGCATTTTTTTTTTTTTTTTGCATAGTAGTATGTGTGACTTAAAGAACACAGCTTCAACTTTCATTAGTACAACTAATGAAAATAGCCAAGTCTTTGGGTTCTTTTTTTGTTGGGCAAGAGAAAGACGATAAATTAACCTTTTTGAAGGCCAAATCTTGTCATCCAAATTGGTCTCCCATGAATACTAGTAGATATAAGTCTATTCTTGGTGCAAGCAATGATTGACCTCCATTATTCTACTCATTGTGCCTAAAACACCTTATCTATAGAGGCATAATCAAAATAATTGCCTATGTCTCTAGAGTTCTGTGAAAATTAGATAATGTCAGTGAAAGTGCTTTTAGCGGCTGTGGCGGTATTATGACCTTTATTCTCCACTTAGAGTTAGTCTTAAAATAGTTTCGTGATAGCTCCTCATTGAAGTTTTTGCGTCTGTTTCAAGTCACTGGTATGGAAGGAAGGACAGCAGCTACAGGTCAGGCTAAATCAGAGTCTGGGGATAGGAAAAGGAAAGGAAACTCCAAAAGAAAGTTGTTAAACTTTTCACACAAAGATTGGCTATATCATGATAAAAATTACTTTTCAGATATCCTCGTTTTTCCACCTTCTGTCTTTGCCAGATCAATTCTTTGGTAGTTTGCAAACAGAATGACAGGAAAGGTGAAAGAAGCGAACCAGAGGTGCTCTGGGGAGGGGCTGAGGGAAGATTTTTTTCCCAGGGTAGTTTGTGGGCATTAGAAACAACAAAGTAGGTGAAATGGGTATAGGAAGTGCTAAGGGAGGGGAGTTCTTTTTAAAAAACGAACTTACATATATCTGTTTTAATAGGTTGAAATCAAATAGAGAATTTAAGCTATTATAAAATTACTTTTTTGTTTAGAAATGATGTTTCTTAAGTGATTGTTAAGTTATTACTTTTTCTTTTTTCAGGAGCCTAATGTTCTTAAAATGAGTATTAGATGCTACAAAATAAGTATAAGAAAACAAAATAAAAATAAGAATAAGAAAGAGGAGCAGGCACATAGGTAATGAGGATCTTAAGTTGTTAAAGCCACTATGGTGAAAATATTTACATACAGGATCCTTGGGGGGCGATGGGGAAGGAGCCTCCATTTCTACAGAAAAGGAGACAATTAAGGAGGCCACCACAAGACCAGTTTTAAAAAGTAAAGTACACAAAAATATTTTTTTCAGTGTTGAAGAGAAAGATCTTAATTATTATCAATGATCTTAATTATCGAAGTTAAAATATTTTGCTCCACCTGCTCTTTAGAGGTTCAGAAAGTAATCCATCTGAGGCTGACGTCTTATTTCAGAAAATAATTTTCTTTGAGAGAGCTTAGTTTCTCCAGTATCTCACAGCATCAACTTAGTGTGAAATTATTTTAAAAAGAAATAATTTGATTTTATCACAGTCATCTGCTGTTGAAATGCTGAGGAGATGATATCCCTCAGTTCATGGGTAGATCAGCCACAGTGTCTTGTGAGGGGGCTTCCCTGATGGCTCAGTGGGTAAAGAGCCAAGGAGTCTTGAGGTCCATATAAATCATCAGGCAGCAGCAGAGGCCAATCTACAAGAGGCTGGAAATCCACTTGTCAGTATTGTGGAGGATACACAAACATCAGCAAACTGGATCAGTTCAGTTCAGTTGCTCAGTCATGCCTGACTCTTTGTGACCCCATGAATTGCAGCACTCCAGGCCTCCCTGTCCACCACCAACTCCCGGAGTTCACCCAAACTCGTGTCCATTGAGTCGGTGATGCCATCCAGCCATCTCATCCTCTGTCGTTCCCTTCTCCTCCTGCCCCTAATCCCTCCCAGCATCAGAGTCTTTTCCAATGAGTCAACTCTTCACATGAGGTGGCCAAAGTACTGGAGTTTCAGCTTTAGCATCATTCCTTCCAAAAAACACTCAGGACTGATCTCCTTTAGAATGGACAGGTTGGATCTCCTTGCAAGAGTCGGTGATGCCATCCAGCCATCTCATCCTCTGTCGTCCCCTTCTCCTCCTGCCCCTAATCCCTCCCAGCATCAGAGTCTTTTCCAATGAGTCAACTCTTCACATGAGGTGGCCAAAGTACTGGAGTTTCAGCTTTAGCATCATTCCTTCCAAAAAACACTCAGGACTGATCTCCTTTAGAATGGACAGGTTGGATCTCCTTGCAGTCCAAGGGACTCTCAAGAGTCTTCTCCAACACCACAGTTCAAAAGCATCAATTCTTTGGCACTCAGCTTTCTTCACAGTCCAACTCTCACATCCACACATGGAAAAACCATAGCCTTGACTAGACAGACCTTTTTTGCAAAGTAATGTCTCTGCTTTTGAATATGCTATCTAGGTTGATCATAACTTTCCTTCCAAGGAGTAAGCATCTTTTAATTACATGGCTGCAATCACCATCTGCAGTGATTTTGATCAGAGAAGCACTCAAATTTCCAAGTCATATGTTTATGATTTTATGAATATTTTTACGTCAAGGATTACTTATTTTACATTATAATTTTTTTAAAAAGACCCTTTTTCTCATTATGAAAACATATTGGTCACATAATTTTTAGACAATAAAAGTCAATAAATCAGTCATAATTTTTACACCAAGGAAAGTTCCTTCCCTCCCTCCCTTTCTTTGTTGCCATGTGAAGGGAGTATAGAGTAGCAATCATGGTGGAATGTTGAGATTCAGGTTCTTATTCTGCCATTTAGTAATCACAACACCAGGGAAAGTTGCTTAAACATCTCTGTGCCCCAGTTTTTTCATCTATAAAATACAGATTGTAGTAGTGTTTACTTCCTGGGCTTGTTAGGAGGCTAAAATGAGTCCATATATGTGAAGCATTTAGTAGAATATCTGGCTCATTATATATGTTATGTAAGAAATGTTTGTTATTATTAGTGGTTAGAACAATAACTTAAATTAAGCCTGAGTATGAATCCCTGCTCTACTTATGATGCAATTTTGAATAAATTCAATATGTCAAGTATTAATCAATCTGGTTTTAAATTTATGGATATACATACATTTTTACAGATACATTAAAAAAAATTACTGTGCAAGCAGTACTTTTAAATCAAATTTTTAATTTAAATAGAGCATCATTTCTTCATGTTGTTAATCTTTTAAGATCATTTTTAATAACTACATTGAATTACATTGTGTGGATGAACCATAATTTAAAAATATTTTTAAAAATATTTACAAATATTTAAAAATATTTTTAAAAATATTTAAAAATATTTTTCTGGTTGGCATTAGGCTGATTCTAGTTTTTTGGTAAAGAGAATGCAGTAATAACCATATTCCTACTCAAATTCATGCACTCCTCTAGGCATAGTGTTTGACCCTAAACATAGGATGTAAGTTCTGGAGTTTCCTCACTGAGAAACTGCTGTTAGAATTCTTCCTTTGAGTTAATTGTTTCGTGGAGAGCTGGGGGATAGAAATACACTGTATATTATCTATCTAGTGCTAGAAGCTTCAGGGGACAGGAGACGGATGTGGGTCTGGGACAGCTCTATTAGGACTTGCCTGACCTGCTTGTTTCCGTGTTTGACTTCAAACTACCTCATTATGATCTATTACTCACTTTGAACTTTCTGTTGGTCAGGCTCCAGACTAGACCATTTGTCCAGCCTCCTATTCTGGGCTACTATCACCACAAGGCTTTTTTTGTTTGTTTGGCAAAGATGCTACGTGTACTCTGCAGTCTTCTATCATCCTTTCTTTCAAATTCTGTTGAGCCACAGAAAGAAAATAGAGTCCATGTGCATTTTATCTCTTTCTAGAGCATGACATTGGCTTTATATGCATGATACCAGTTAGCATTTCCTCTAAGATGGTAGCATTTAGGTGACAACTTTCCCTGATTCCTGTGGTAAAACTGTTTTTTTTGTTGTTGTTGTTGTTGTTGTTATTTCTATTTCATAGTTGAGTTTAATGGTGATCTGAGAAGGAATGCTGAACTCANTTAGCATTTCCTCTAAGATGGTAGCATTTAGGTGACAACTTTCCCTGATTCCTGTGGTAAAACTGTTTTTTTTGTTGTTGTTGTTGTTGTTGTTATTTCTATTTCATAGTTGAGTTTAATGGTGATCTGAGAAGGAATGCTGAACTCATATACATCTTCTGCTAAATGTCTCACCAGTGTACACAGTATTCAGATATTGCTGTTCAGTGGCAGTAACTGAAAAATAAAATCCTTAGTTTTGACATGAGATCTTTACTTATTATGTGACTGTGCGTCAACAATTAATAGGCTCATTGCTAAGTGCAAAAAGGCAGTGTGACTTTCAGTAGATCACTTACCTTTTCTTTTACTCAGATTTCTTATTCATCAGCTGCAAGTTTTGATAAGTTCATTAAGGTTGTAGGACAATTAGTCTGTATGTTGCTAAATATGTGTACAACTGTATAAAGCCACCATCTGTCCCAGAATCCTTCCTGTTAGAAAAAGCCTGTTTTTTTCCTTTTGCTTTGGAAAGCTAATATGACCTTGATCCTCAACCCATTTCGTTCACTCAAAAACTTGTGGTTGAACATTGTGGAAGCTTTTCAGTACAAAGAATAATACATTGTCCTTGAGGAGCTCAGAATGAGGGGAAAGGCATGCAGGCTACAAGACCCATTATAATTCAGCATGAAAAATGCCACAACGGATGAACAAATCATTAAGGGAGATTGTGTTTTCTTGTCCCACAAATACCACAGATGAGGTAATTACATATTGAGATTATAAACTAAAAGACTGTGTTTAAACATAGACTTAGCAACAGAAAGAAAGGTATTTGTATCACTGGTCTATCATTAAGTGGCATTGCCAAAACCAGTCTAATTCTAATCCTCCATTTCCTTTTATTTTTATTTTTTTGGAAAAAAAAATCAATGTAGTTAATGTCTATTTAGCAGACTGTTGTAAAGATGATATGTGAAACCTGTCTGGCAGAGAGTAGCAGTAGTCTTCAAGATTTTGATTCTTGTTTACTTACTTATTCAGTGGATATTTGAGTGTTCACTAGGTGCTGGAAGTAGACAGGGNATGTCTATTTAGCAGACTGTTGTAAAGATGATATGTGAAACCTGTCTGGCAGAGAGTAGCAGTAGTCTTCAAGATTTTGATTCTTGTTTACTTACTTATTCAGTGGATATTTGAGTGTTCACTAGGTGCTGGAAGTAGACAGGGGAATAAAACACACATGCCCTTCTCTTGGGGCTTACATTACATAGAAAGAATCAGACAATATACAAATAAGCAAATAATTAATGCAAATAATGTGATGTGAGCCCTGTAGTAAATAAAGAAGATTATGTGAGAGAAAGTAAAATGGTGGGCAGGATGGGGCAGGTGACTTTGGATAGGTTAGCCCAGGAAGTCTCTCAGAGGACATGGAATTTAAGCAAATACTGAAGAGAAGAATGAACAATCCATTGGGGGTTGAGAAGAAAAGAAGTTCATTCTAGGTATTGAACAGAAATTTCCTTTTCTTCCTCTTCTTCCTCTCTCTCCTTTCTCTTGTTTTTTATTGTCTTCTCTATAAAGGGGATCACAATTAATATCCAAGAACTTTTCATTGTTGGGCTGTTTTGTTATGAGTAACAGACTGAAAGACCAAGTTTTTTAATTTTTGAAAAGTAAATTTAATTGAGTATACAGGGCATTCTTTAGAACTCTACTACTGAGATAAATATGAAAAAAAAAAATGGTATCCTAGATTGATTCTGAGTAAAGACACACTTGGTCTATAGTAGAGTTTCTCAATCATTTTATTGTTTACTCTTTAAACCTCATATTTTATAAGGCATTGTATTAGTCATTCAGTCGTGTCAGACTCTTTGTAAGCCCATGGACTGTGCCCCCCCCCAGTCACCCCAGCCAGGCTTCTTTGTCCATGGAATTCTCCAGCTAAGAATATTGGAGTGGGTAGCCATTCCCTTCTCCAGGGGATCTTTTTGACCCAGGGATTGAACCCGGGTATCCTGTGTTGCCAGAAGATTCTTTACCATCTGAGCCACCAGGGAAACACATTATTTACCCCCAATTCCATTTTTAAGTGATAATGAGCCTATCTATTTGTTATTAATAAAAACAATGCAATCACTTTCTGGTTAAACTGTGTCCATAATTAAGGGAATTTCATGCTTACTACTACTGCTGCCACTATTTGAGTTGTTTGCTGATCAATGTAAAGTTGCGTGTGTTCATAATTCTATTTATTCCAGTCATTTTTTAGTGTAATTCTGTAATATAATTATATATTGTATTAACTGATGATATACAAATGCGCAAGGAAAATTGTACATTCTATTAAAATCAATTTATTGTGGTAATGGTGTATCATGGGTATATGTACATGTTCAGACTTATCAAACTGTATACATTAAATATTTTATATACTAGGTAAATCTTCAGAAAGCATAAAAACACTTATAATTTTTTAAAAATCCAAAGGCTTGGAAAAGTTCAATAAAGTCAGCTCCCTAAAAAATTAGGTGTGAACAAATACAGCTCTAAAATATTGGGAAGATTGTACAAATCTAGAAAACATTTTCTTAAATTGTTTCAAAAGTATCTTTAAATCCTGCACTCACCTTAAGAATGTAGAAATTTTAGATGACACATTATTGGTGCAACTTAGTAAAAATTGGGATTATATCTTCACCATTGGACCAAACAAACAAATAATACAACAAAATAAAACTTTGGTCCTGCAATTGTAAAACAGAGAAAAACGTTGAGCTTGGCAATATTTTTTTGGATATGACATAAAAAGCACAAACAAAACACATGTTAAGTGTGACTACATCAAACTAAAAAGTCTTTGCATAACAAATAAACAAATAAATGAAAAGATAACCTATAGAATGGAAGAAAACATTTGTAAGTCATGTATCTGATAAGATAGTAATATAAAAATACATAAAAACTTATACAACTCAATAGTAAAACAGGCAAACAAAAAAACAACATGATTAAAAACTTGGCAGAGAAACTGAATAGGTATTTTCTCCAAGAGGGCATGAAAAGGGCCAATAGGCACATGAAGAGAGGCATGACATGACTAATCATGAGGGGAATGCAAATCAAAACCACAGTGAGATATCACCTCACATTTGTTAGAATGACTGTCATCAAAAAGACAGTGGATAACAAATGCTGGTAGGGATGGAAACAAATGGGAACCCTTGCACTGTTGGTAGATATACAAATTGGTACAGCCACTATGAAGACAGTATGGAGGTTCTTCAAAATATTAAAATAGATTGAACATGTGATCCCACAATCTCATTTCTGGATATACATCCAAAAGAATTGAAATCAGGATTTAAGAGATATCTGCACTTCTATGTTCTTTGCAGCATTATTCACAGTAGCCAAGACAAGGAAGCAACCTAAGTGTTCATCAACAGATGACAGGTAAAGAAAATGTGGTGTATACATGCAATGAAATATGATTAAACAAAAAAACCTTTCATATGCAACAACATGACTGAACCTAGAGGATGTTATGCTAAGTGAGATAACCAGACACAGGATAAATACTACACAATACTACTTTTATGAGGAATCTAAAATAGTCAAACTCATAGAAGCAGAAGGTATCATGGCGGTTGCAGGGCCTGTGGGGTGGGGGGTAACAGGGACGTATAAGTCAAATGGTGCCAAGTTTTGGTTATGCAAGAATAAGTCCTAGAGATCTAATGTATAGTATAGCACCTATAGTTAACAATACTGTATTGCACAGATAAACATTTGCTAAAAGGGTAGGTCCCATGCTATATTTTTAGAATAAGCCAAAACCAACCAAACAAAAAGAATGACTAAGGAGTGAGAAGGAAGTTTTGGAGGTGATACTTATCCCTTGATTGTGGTCAGGTTTCAGAGATGTATAAATAGATCTCTAAACTTATCAAGTTCTACACCTTAAATATGTCCAGTTTCTTTTTTAAAAATATATATATTTATTTATTTTAATTGGAGGTTAATTACTTTACAATATTGTATTGGTTTTGCCATACATCAACATAAATCTGCCACAGGTGTACACGTGTTCCTCATCCTGAACCTCCCTCCCTCCTCCCTCCCCATACCATCCCTCTGGGTCATCCCAGTGCACCAGCCCCAAACATCCAGTATCATGCATCGAACCTGGACTGGTGATTCATTTCATATATGATATTATACATGTTTCAATGCCATTCTCCCAAATCATCCCACCCTCTCCCTCTCCCACAGAGTCCAAAAGACTGTTCTATACATCTGTGTCTCTTTTGCTGTCTCGCATAGAGGGTTATTGTTACCATTTTTCTAAATTCCATATATATGTGTTGGTATACTGTATTGGTGTTTTTCCTTCTGGCTTACTTCACTCTAAACCTGGACTGGTGATTCATTTCATATATGATATTATACATGTTTCAATGCCATTCTCCCAAATCATCCCACCCTCTCCCTCTCCCACAGAGTCCAAAAGACTGTTCTATACATCTGTGTCTCTTTTGCTGTCTCGCATAGAGGGTTATTGTTACCATTTTTCTAAATTCCATATATATGTGTTGGTATACTGTATTGGTGTTTTTCCTTCTGGCTTACTTCACTCTGTATAATATGTCCAGTTTCTTATATATCAACTATACCTAAATAAAGATGTTTGAAAATTGAATTAGATGCATTCTTTGTGTTTATTGTACTACAGAAATAGACTACTTTTTAAAGGCTATCTTTAGCTTTAAGCAAGGATGTTACAAAATGTTTATGGTAAATCTTTAAATATACAAGTATTTTCTTTAGATTATTTCAATAAATATAATTCATTGGTTTTTATAAAAGGGCTCAATTTTGGATTGAGAAAATCATGCAGGAGTGTTAANTTAGTAGGTAAGCTATCTGGAAGCAGAGAGTATATGTAATGACTTCTCTGTTTTCCCAGTTCTAGGTTTTGTGATATATGAATATAAATTCCAGTTCAGAAACAAATCCCTCATCAGTGAATATGCACCCATCCTGTTACCTAGAATATATAAATACATATCCAAATTGCATTTTAGAGGCCCATTTTTTATGTACTATAAGTAATAGACTGAGAGGGCCTAAATGGAATAGAGATTGAGGAGGATTTGAATTATCTCCTGTGGTTGTTAGTAAGTTATTTTTTTAAGTTATATTTTGACTTTAACAATTTGCTGAAAGTAATGTTAGAATTAGTTTTCAATTTTTTAAAAATGTCTTGATGGTTACCACACCATTGCAAAGTATTTCCCGGTCCTCAACAAAGATAAAATTTTCAACAAGAGAAAGTCTTATAGAGCCAAGTTTGGAGGTTAAAAACTCAGTAATGAATGTTCTTGTTCTTGTGGGTTATCTCAGATCCTTAGCATTATTTTAATGTCATTTTTAATGTGAATTTCCATGCTATTTTAATTCATTAGTCATGGGCTATCATTTTTTGAAGTAATTACTGTAATATCATCAAATGACATAATTATAGTAAATACTTTGATGTAATTACCATAAATATGGAAAGAGACACCCAAAGGTGTAATAATGTCAGAAACTAAGATATTTATGATGTGTAAAGACAATTTATGATGACATTTATAACATGTAATAACATCACAGAGTTCTATGTTTGTGTTGTATAAAGAATAATGATATAAATAGAATGTAAAATTACATCATGTAGACTATTTTATAAATAGTATAGAAACTTGAGAACTCCATAAGGCTTCATGTTCAGATTAATAGATCATTGCCACTTTTTGGCATTCTTCCTCCTAAACACTAATAAGTGACTCTGTTATTTTATTAAGGGTAAAAACATTCTCCTTAAAAGCAAAGACACAAAGCAGAAACACGAAAGTAAGAAACCATTTAGGGCTTTAAAAATATTCATTTGAAGAGTCAAAAAAAAAAAGCTGTGTAGAAAAAAAAATGTCGATAATTGGTCCATTTTGTCAATTGAAACTAACAGGTTATATAAGTATTTTCTTTAAAAGGAGACAATTTGACCATTTGGCACTTACCAGAGCACTGTGTGTGTGTGTGTGTGTGTGTGTGTGGTTAGTTCCTCAGTCAAGTCTGACTCTTTATGTCCCCATGGACTGTAGCTCACCAGACATCTCTGTCCATGAGATTTTTCAGGCAAGAATACTGGAGTAGGTTACCACTTCCTACTGCAGGAAATCTTCCCAACTCAGGGATCAAACCCATGTCACTTGTGTCTCTTACATGGCAGATAGATTCTTTACCACTGTGTCACCTGGGAAGCACCACCAAACAGACACCTATTTAATTAAAAGCTTTCTTCTTTTGTTATATTAGTAAGTTTTATGTCAATGAAGAAATAACTTTGCATGTCTACCTTCTGCAAAAATAGACCTTAAGGAAAAAGGAAAGAAGACAGCAATCTTGAAACAAAGTCTAATTTTGTAAACTTTTTTTAGTTCTTGTTAGACTGAGGCAGACATGTATCTTAAAAATAATTCCTACTGCAAGGTTGTAGCTGAGAGTGAGAAATATTATGAACATCAGTGAGTTTATTTATGATATCATTAGTGGCCAGTATCTTTATGATATCAAGAGAAACAATGTTAGAAGATAATCTTTTCCCAATGGATTAGTCAAAAGATTTATTTTGGAGCATTCTTTTGGTCTGATCACATCCTGAGCCTGGAGTTTAGTAGTCTGAGATAGTCATTCTCTTTCCTTCTATTCTCTAGTGCAGTTTCAAGACTCTTGCAACTCTGAAGCCTTAGCATGCCTGCTGGCTTTGATAGTGTTGTAGGGTATGGTCCTTTTTCCTCCATGTACACATCATTCCAGGTGACTACAGTAATAGTTTTTTCAATTGTTTTGCCACATTTCATGGTGGGCTGCCACAGCTCCATTCACTGTTAACAAGCGAATTATTCTTGTTTTTTGTTTGCAAAACCAATGCAACCTAACAGTAAATCCACAGATTCCTATTGCCTTGAAGGTTTATTGCTTACAATCACTTCTGATCCCAGTTTCTGCATTGGTGCATATGTGTGTACTCAGTCGTGCTCAACCCTGCATTGGTGCATGTGTGTGTACTCAGTCGTGCTCAACCCTTTGTGACTCCATGGACTGCAAGGCTTCTCTGTCCCTGGGAGTCTCCAAGCAAGAATACTGGAGTGGGGTGTCATTTCCTCCTCCGGGGGTCTTCCTGACCCAGGGTTCAAATCCACATCTTCTGTGCCTCCTGCATTGAAAGGTGGATTCTTTACCACTGAGCCACCTGGGAAGCTCTTCTACATTGGTAAATGTTCTTAATTGCAAACAACAGAATCTATTCCAGCTAGTTTAAACACTAAACAAATTTATTAAGTCATACTCTGGAGTTCACATAGTCTGCCTAAGGTCCAATAAATTAGACTCAGAAGCTCTACATCAGGAAGAAAACCCAAATATACCACTGGAACGCTTGCAGGCATAATACCACTTCCACTGACACAGGGTACCCCTTCCCTGGGGAGAAGAGCATAGATACTTGGAAAGGTAATCTGGGACCTCTGTCCCTGCTGAGTCTGGTAGCTCAGTGTCCTGTGCTCCTATGCCGTATTCTGCATGCGGGCTAAGTCAGTCATGTCTGACTCTTGGTGACCCTATGGACTGTAGCCAGCCAGGCTCCTCTGTCCATGGGATTCTCTGGGGAAGACTACTGGAATGGGTTGCCAGGGGGTCTTCCCAACCCAGGGATGGAATCCGTGTCTCTAATGTCTCCTGCATTTGGCAGGCGGGTTTTCTACCACTAGCACCACCTGGGACATCCTTACATACTTCTACACAGGTCAGCAAAATGAACGCTGCACAGGCCTTATTCCTCAGGGTTCTCTCTGCTATAGGGAAGTCAGCATCTTGGTTCCACCTTATTGTTGGGAACTAGATTGTATGGTTATGTCTTACCTGCAAAGGAGACAGAAAGGTGAAGTCCTAGGCTTGAATTTGGAGAAGACCGAATTATAATGCAAAAAGCTACCTTAAAATATAGAAATGATTTTCAAATGTTTCAGGGCTGACATAAACTTCATCTATGACCACTACATCTGGAAACTCCATGGGACCTTAGGTTAAGAAAACATATGGAGATATTTTTAAACTGTTCCCAACCATCTCATTCAAGGTTTACTCTTGGATTAAATCACAAAAGCACCTGTATGCTTTGGAGTTCATTCCAGTAAGTCTCAGTGACTAGAATCTGGGTGTGGTGATGGAGATGAATATGCGAATAGACCAGTGTCTGAATGTGTCCAAGATGTGGAAGTAAAACACTATCCTAAACTAAATGCTATTGTACTTTGTGAAGTTTCTTCTGTCAATAGGCTCCTGATATTAATTTAAAATGCTACCATATGACTTAGGATTTCCACTCCAGGGTATATATCCAGAATAAAAACAAAAACACTGATTCAGAAAGATGCATGCAGCCCAGTGTTTACAGAAGGATTATTTACAATTGCCAGGATATGGAAGCAACCTAAATATCCATTGACAGATAAGTGGATAAAGATTATATATAAAGATGCTGTGCTTAGTCGCTCAGTCGTGTCTTTGCAACACCATGGACTATAGCCTGCCAGGCTCCTCTGGCCATGGGGCTTCTCCAGGCAAGAATACATAAGTGGGTTGCCATGCCCTCCTCTAGGGGATCTTCCTAACCCAGGGATAGAACCCAGGTTTCCTGCATTGCAGGCAGATTCTTTACCATCTGAGCCACTAGGGAAGCCTACATATATATATATATATATATACTCACAAACAATGGATTACTACTCAGTCATAAGAAATAATGAAATTTTGCCATTGCAACAACTTGGATGGACTTAGAGGGCATAATGCTTAGTGAAATAAGTCAGACAGAGAAAGACAAATGCTGTATGATATCACTTATATGTGGAATNGATTATAGTCAGGGGGACCTTATATATGAGATAGTTCTAAAAATTTGAATTATAATTTGACCTGAAAGTTGCAAAAGAGATAGTTATGTCAAAACAAGATTATCCTAGGCAGAGGGAATAGCATACTCAAAGGTCCTGGGATGGGTACATACTTGGATGGACAAAGGACAAAAAGATGGCCAGTGTGGGTAGAGTTAGTGGATATGGAAGATGCTGCAAAATAAAATCATGGAAGCCTTGATGACTCTGTTAGGTGTGGAGATGGAGTTTTAAAATGGAGGGGAAGGTGCTAGATTGATTGTAAGGGTGAGCAAAAGAGAGAGGTAAATGCTAGTACCTTTGTTTTTGGGCTTTCTAGGTGGCTCAGTGGTTAAGAACCCATCTGCAGTGCAGGAAATGGGTGTTGAATACAAAAGATCCCCTAGAAAAGGAAATGGCTACCATCCCAGTATTCTTTCTGAGAGAATCCCATGGACAGAGGAGCCTGGCAGGCTACAGCCTATGGGGTTGCAAAAGAGTCAGACATGACTTAGCAAGTACACAACACCAACAAACAACAATCTAGGTTACTGGCTTGACCAGTTAGTAGATAGTAATGCCACCTAATGAAATGAGAAAAAGCAGAAAGAGAAACAGCTTAAGACTGAAGTTTCAGACTATGATTATAAAAATAAACCAAATCCGTAGAAAAGAATAAACTCTAGAAATAGTTATAATTATGAATAGGAATTTAAGAAATAGCATAATATTTCAGACTTAGATGATAGAAAAGTATTGGCATGATTGATTATCCATCAGGAAAAATTAAGCTAGAGTCCTGCTTCATAATACATAAAATTCCAGATGAATTTTCAAGTTGAAAATTAGACCCCGAAAACTAGCTTTATCTATATAGAAATATGTACCTCAACTGCTACTTCATGCCATACATACAGTTAACTCAAAATGGGTCAGAGATCTAACTATAAGAACTTGAAATATTAAATATTTAGAAGTAAACATAATAAGATCCTTGTGACACTGGAGTAGACAAAGATTTCTTAAATATGATGAAAAGAAAAAAAAGGAAAATTAATATAATGTCTTCATCAAAATTAAAGCCTTTGATCTGTGAAAGTTCAGTAAATGAAAATACTAGCCATAGATTGTAAGAAAATACTTGAAAAACATTTCTTAAAGGGGACTTGCTTTCAGAAATGTACTAAAAACACTTACAACTTGAGGAAAACAATCCAATTCTTTTTAAAGGGAAAAAGCTTTGGATACACACTTGACAAATGCTCAAGGTCACTATTAATCATGTAAATCCAAATAAAAATCACAGTGAGAAACAACTGGCCATCATCTGAACAGCTAAAATGAAAAAAAAAAATTGGCAATACCAAGTGCTGGACAGAATGTGAAACTGGAAACTGTACATTTCTGTTGAGAAGGCAAAATAGCAAGGCTACTTTGAAAGAAAATATGGAAGCATTTTATAAAATTAAACATACACTTACCATATATCCCAGTAATCTTAAATCTAGATATTTATTCAGGATAAATGAAAAGGGTGTGTTCATATGAAGTCTTTTACTCAGAGATTTTTACATTTTCATAAATCTTTTAATATATAATGCTATAATAATGTCATATAATATTACACATACTAACTGTTAAAGTTAAATACAAAATGAAGCCCTGACTTGATAATTCTTGAGCAGACAAAACCATTTAAGCCATGTAACCAAAACTAAACTAAATCTAGTTAATTTCATGAGCATACTCAGGACTTAAGGTTATGTCTTGTAAATGGCTCTGACAGTCATAGAAGAAATTTAGGTCATTTTCCTAAAACTGGTAGGAAATAATTACTTTCAACCAATCCCTTGCCATCTGGAAATCCCCACTGTAATAACCAGTTGTTGTGAAGGCTAACAGCTTCCTCATTTTCACTTTATAAGCCATCCTGTAACTTCATGCCCTGAGTTTCTTATCAGTCTTCAAAGTTAGAAGCTCCCAGCTTGTGAACTTTTTATATACACAATAAACTCTTACTAAACAATATTTATAGATATAGAAATTTTAATTTGGCTATTTCTGGATTTTTGACCTAACCAAACACTAGAATAATTTCAAATATCAATTAACCAGTAGTTACAAATTCGAGTTGTGAATTATCCACATTGTGGAACATTGGTCAGCAATAAAAATGAAGCTGATATTAACGTATTTGAAAAAGCATATGCCACTCAAACATATGAGAGAAGACAAACATGAAAGACTATGTACTCTGTGAGTCCATTAATACAAAATCCTGGAAAATGTAAAGCTGCACTGAGGGAAACAGAATGTGGTCAAGGGTCAGGAAAGGGTAACTATTGTGAAGTGGTGTGAGAAAACATTTTAGGATGATGGAGCTGTTCAATAGCTTGATTTTGGTGGAGGTTATGCAACTACATACAATTACCAAAATGCATCAACCTGTATGTTCAAAATGAGTGAATTTTCTTGCATGTAAATTATACCTCAATAAAGCAAAAAAGTAAATAAAAATGTTGTTCAGTCACTCAGCCATGTTCGACTCTTTGTGACCCCTTGGACTGCAGCACACTAGGCTTCTCTATCTGTCACTATCTCCCCAAGTTTGCTCAAATTCATGTCCATTGAGTTGGTGAAGCCACCCAACCATCTCATCCTCTGTCATCCCCTTCTCCTCTTGCCATCCATCTTTCCCAGCATCAGGGTCTTTTCCAAAGTGTTGGCTCTTCACAGCAGGTGGCCAAAGTATTAGAACTTCAGCTTCATCATCAGTCCTTCAAATGAATATTCAGGGTTAATTTCCTTTAGGATCAACTGGTTTGATCTCCTTGCTATCCAAGGGACTCTCAAGACTTTTCTCCAGCACCATAGTTCAAAGCATCAATTCTTTGGTGCTAGTGTTTTTTATTGTCCAACTCTCACATCCATATATGACTATTGGAAAAAACGTAGCTTTGACTATGGAGAATTTTGTAGGCAAATAAAATAAAACACTTGAAAACATTATATGAAAATCTAAAAGACATTAACCTCAGGTTGAGGGATAGCATCCATATTTTCCTATACAAAAACTACTTCAGCTATATTACAGAAAATGGTGAACTGCAAAAGAATGCTTGCAACATATGTTACTGACAAAAAGTAAATATTCCTAATGAATAATAAGATCTTATAAATTGTTTTACATGAAAAAAGATAACACAGTAGAAAAATAGCCTAGAGATAAAAGATGATGCCCAAATGGTCAGGCCATATGTGGAAAAATGCCTAATCTTACTATTAATAAGGAAAATTAAAATTAGAGTACAAGAACACTTTTATCCATTATACTGGAAAAAACTGAAACGAATAGTTACAAGAATGCTGGTGAGATTGTGAGGGAGTGGCCCCTTTTATAACGCTACTGATGGCAGTATGAATCTCTAAAACATCTGGGGAAATTTATCTATAAATATATGTTAAACTTATTATGCACATATTATTTAATACAGCAATCCCACTTGTGGGCCTCTAGCTTTTAGAAATAAGGGCACTGATATATGAAGCCATTGGTATAGCAATCAATAGGTATTGAAGAATTACTGGAAGCTGGCACAAAGGAAAACTGGAAACTATTTGAGTCGAGGAAATGGATGAATAAATTTTGACACATCTATGCTGCGGATTACCAAATAGATATTTAAAAATAGTGAGCTGGTAAAGAATCTGCCTACCAATACAGAAGAGGCAAGAGCCGGATTTGATCCGTGGGTTGGGAAAATCCCCTAGAGAAGGAAATGGCAATCCGCTCCAGTATTCTTGCCTAGAAAATTCCATGGACAGAGCAGCATGCCAGGCTACATTCCACGGGACACAAAGATTTGGGCACAACTGAGCACACACACACACATTGTAGAGATTTATTTATTAATCATAAGTGATACCCATGATGCTTTTTAAAGAAGAAAATTACATAAGGTAATATGATTTTTTTTAAATTATCACAGCCTGAAAGCCTGCACTATACTATGTCAGAGCTCCCCTGGTTATGTAAAAGAATATCAGTACATTGCTAATGCTGGTAACTTCACGAGGGGGACCTAGGAAGACAGTATCAATTTTTGTTTTCTTTATGCATCTTTGCATGTGTTTATCTTTGTAGTCACATCACCAGATGCAATGAGTAAATATGACTTTTGTGAAGCTATAACTTTAATAGAGAAAATTCTAAAAAATATACACAGCATATTCTTCAATTTTAAGGTACTGGATATTGTGAGATGGCCACCAATAAGGGTATAGATTTTGGAGAAAACCACAACACTACCCTATTAAATGTTCATATAAGCTGTAAGGTGTATCACAATTACAGATAATACAAAGGCTGAAGAAAAAATTGTTTAATGTGATAGAAGAAAATTTTTCAGAAAAAAATTAGTTATATCCCTTTTCAAATCCTGAAAGATGATGCTATGAAAGTGCTGCACTCAATATGCCAGCAAATTTGGAAAACTCAGCAGTGGCCACAGGACTGGAAAAGGTTAGTTTTCATTCCAGTCCCAAAGACAGTCAATGCCAAAGAATGCTCAAACTACCACACAATTGCACTCATCTCACACGCTAGTAAAGTAATGCTCAAAATCTCCAAACCAGGCTTCAGCAACACATGAACCAAGAACTTCCAGATGTTCAAGCTGGTTTTAGAACAGGCAGAGGAACCAGAGATCAAATTGCCAACATCTGCTGAATCATGGAAAAAGCAAGAGAGTTCCAGAAAAACATCTCTTTCTGCTTTATTGACTATACACACACACACTCAATATAGAGTGGACAAGCAAGCCTAATATGACCATTTTCTATGGAAGATGCCCAGGCCTCCTAGAGATCCCCTCCCTATGTGTGGTGGGCCTACTTGTCAGTTGTATTAACTTCTCTAGGTGCACTTTTCAGGTGTGCTAAGCCGCTTCAGTTGTGTCCAACTCTTTGCGACCCTACGGACTGTAGCCCACCAGGCTCCTCTGCCCGTGGGATTATCCAGGCAAGAATACTGGAGTGGGTTGCCATTTCCTTCTCTAAGGGAACTTCCCTGACACGTAATTCACACTCAGGTCTTTTATGTCTCCTGTATTGGCAGGCTAGTTCTTGACCATTAGCACCACTGTGACGCTTTCCAAGACTTAAGTGAATATTTATGTACAGTAGGCTGCTATTTAGGAATATGCCTAGTGGTCACAGAACCTCCTGCTCCCCATCTGATGGTGACCCCAGAGATATTGTCATATTCTGAGTCTGTGATATTCCAAAAGGCATTTTAATGAGCACTGTGATGAGCAGTAATCAGTTAAATCAAGTTAAATCATTTAAATCCTTAGAAAACTAGCCAATCTGATCACATGGATGACAGCCTTGTCTAACTCAGTGAAACTATACCATGCCATGTGAGGTCACCCAAGACGGGGTGGCGGGGGGTGGGGTCATGGTGGAGAAGAATGACAGAATGTGGTCCACTGGAGAAAGGAATGGCAAACCACTTCAGTATTCTTGCCTTGAGAACCCCATGAACAGTATGAAAAGGCAAAATGATAAGACACTGAAAAAGGAACTCCCCAGGTCAGTAGGTGCCCAATATGCTACTGGAGATCAGTGGAGAAATAACTCCAGAAAGAACAAAGAGATGGAGCCAAAGCAAAAACAACACCCAGTTTTGGATGTGACTGGTGATGGAAGTAAAGTCCAATGCTGTAAAGAGCAATATTGCATAGGAACCTGGAATGTTAGGTCCATGAATCAAGGCAAACTGAAAGTGGTCAAACAGGAGATGGCAAGAGTGAACATCGACATTCTAGGAATCACTAAACTAAGATAGACTGGAATGGGTAAATTTAACTCAGATGACCATTTTATCTACTAGTTTGGGCAAGAATCCCTTAGAAGAAATGGAGTAGCCATCATATTCAACAAAAGAGTCCAAAATGCAGTACTTCGATGCAATCTCAAAAATGACAGAATGATCTCTGTTCGTTTCCAAGGCAAACCATTCAATATCACGGTAATCTAAGTCTATACCCTGACCAGTAACGCTGAAGAAGCTGAAGTTGATCAGATCTATGAAACATACAAGACCTTCTGAAGTTGATCAGATCTATGAAACATACAAGACCTTCTAGAACTA
>SJYX01021701.1:516967-537811 GCA_006410675.1 Oreotragus oreotragus
GCTGGATCATGGAAAAAGCAAGAGAGTTCCAGAAAAACATCTCTTTCTGCTTTATTGACTATGCCAAAGCCATTGACTGTGTGGATCACAATAAACTGTGGAGAATTCTTAAAGAGATGGGAATACCAGACCACCTGACCTGCCTCTTGAGAAATCTGTATGCAGGTCAGGAAGCAACAGTTAGAACTGGACATGGAACAACAGACTGGTTCCAAATAGGAAAAGGAGTACGTCAAGGCTGTATATTGTCACTCTGCTTACTGAACTTCTATGCAGAGTACATCATGAGAAACGCTGGGCTGGAGGAAGCCCAAGCTGGAATCAAGATTGCTTGGAGAAATATCAATAACCTCAGATATGCAGATGACACCACACTTACGGCAGAAAGTGAAGAGGAACTAAAAAGCCTCTTGATGAAAGAGGAGAGTGAAAAAGTTGGCTTAATGCTTGACATTCAGGAAACAAAGATCATGGCATCCGGTCCCATCACTTCATGGGAAATAGATGGGGAAACAGTGGAAACAGTGTCAGACTTTACTCTTTTGGGCTCCAAAATCACTGCAGATGGTGACTGCAGCCGTGAAATTAAAAGACGCTTACTCCTCAGAAGGAAAGTTATGATCAACCTAGACAGCATATTAAAAACCAGAGGCATTAGTTTGCCAGCAAAGGTCCGTCTAGTCAAGGCTATGGTTTTTCCAGTGGTCATATATGGATGTGAGAGTTGGATTGTGAAGAGTGCTGAAGAATTAATGCTTTTGAACTGTGGTGTTGGAGAAGACTCTTGAGAGTCCCTTGGACTACAAGGAGATCCAACCAGTCCATCCTAAAGGAGACCAGTCCTGGGTGTTCTTTGGAAGGAATTATGCTAAAGCTGAAACTCCAGTACTTTGGCCACCTCATGCAAAGAGTTGACTCACTGGAAAAGACTCTGATGCTGGGAGGGATTGGGGGCAGGAGGGACAGGGGATGACAGAGGATGAGATGGCTGGATGGCATCACCGACTCCATGGACTTGAGTTTGAGTGAACTCCGCAGGTTGGTGATAGACAGGGAGGCCTGGCGTGCTGCAATTCATGGGGTCGCAAAAAGTCAGACCCGACTGAGCGACTGAACTGAACTGAACTGAAGTATATCCCTTTTGTCTTACTTCCTTTTCCCTTTCTGAAGTGGGCACCTCAGTTAGAGACCAGATATTTCTTAACAGAACTATAGATAGTTTCAAAATTTGTTTCACTGAAGCCCACATGTTTCCCACAGTAATAAAAAGCCTCTATGAAGAATCTTTAAGCATTCAGAATTTGATAATGGAATGTGAGATTTTCTCTGGGTCTGCACCTTCTTACAAAACTACCTACCGTATATTTTTGGCATGTAAACATTTTCCCATAGCCCTAGAGACTCCCATCAACAAATTTATTAAACTTCTCTTATCCAGGAAAAAAAAAAGACCATGTATTTCTTGAATATTTGTACCAGTAAACACTTGTGCATGGTTACACATACACACACAAATACCCCTAGTCTTTGTCCTCAGTTTATGGATCTTTTGCATACTTGAAAGCAAATTTATGTGATGGGTGTGATGATGCAAATTTGGAGGATCAGAGGCAGATACTTTTCTCTGGCTAAAAAAGGGAAAGTAATGAAAGAGTACAGTCAGAGTGGTTGAATGAGGGCTGGGTAGGAGGAACAATTGGAGATAAAAGATTTGGAAGTGAGTGGGGGGGAATCAGACTTGAGAAGAGATCGCCAGTGCAGAGACTTATGTTGAAGTCAAAATTGCTATTCAGGCACATGTACATAAATGCCCCTGTTTTCTGTGTAATCTGTAGTAAAGCTTGTTAGAATTCTAATGTCATGGGAAAGAATTTACTTTTTAGGAATGAGTTTTTTTTTCAAGAGGTTTGTTGGGTGAAATCAGACACTGGGCATGGGAGTCTGTGTACAGTGGATTACAAGAATTCAGGATATATAGGCCTTACTGCTACTACATTATTCTTCTGTTGTTGGGAAATGGAAACTTTCAGAGAAATCACAGGTCCTTAGCTTACAAATTATGCAAATTTAATGAACAAGTAATTATCACATAAATTACATGTAGAACTTAAATTATGGATTAAGGGAGGAGGTGGGAGGAGAGGATTATAACCACTTAAATATGGTAATCAAGCTTGACTTCCACATTGAGTTGCCAAGGCTAAAACTGTAATTGAGTAATTTAAGGAATATCTGTTCCCACTGGTACCTCTCATTTTATGAGGCAACATCACAGTGTCTAAACAAAACAAATCTAAAGTCAGTGAGATCACATTTCCTAAGATGCCGACAATAAACATTGGTCAAAATAATGGTGAGCTTGACTATTCCTGTTTATAGTTTTAGTGAGTTAAATTGAGCTTTAAATTATGATTTTAAGTTTTATTTTTTAAATCACTTATTTGAATTATTTAGTACTCTAATCATAAAAAGAAAGTTAGAAAAATATACTAGAATGCAAAACAAGAAGAAAGGTCTATTTTTATTCCAATCTTTTTTATGCATTTGGAAGCATAAAATTTGTTTTTATTTAAAATAATACAAATATAATACTTATTAAATAAAACATACTGATTTTACAAACATTTATGAACTGCTTATTATGGTACCAGAATAAAATTCAAGATCAAAAATAAAAATTCTGGATGAGGAGAAACAAACTGTAAATTGTTCCACCAAAGGGAAAAATTACTTATGTCTATTCAATCAGGGATTAGATCTAATAGACAGACTGCCTTGAAGAACTATGGATGGAGGTTTGTGATATTATACAAGAGCAGTGATAAAGACCATCCCCAAGAAAAAAATGCAAAAAGTCAAAATGGTTGCCTGAAGAGGCATTACAAATAGATGAGAAAATAAGAGAAGCTAAAGGCAAAGGAGAAAAGGAAAGATATACCCATTGGTATGTAGAGTTCCAAAAAATATCAAGGAAAGATAAGAAACCTTTCTTCAGTGGTCAATGCTAAGAAATAGAGGGAAAAAATACAATGGGAAAGACTAGAGATCTCTTCAAGAAAATTAGAAATACCAAAGGAACATTTCATGCAAAGATGGGCTCGATAAAGGACAGAAATGGTATGGACCTACAGAAGCAGAAGATATTAAAAGAGGTGGCAAGAATACACAGAAGAACTATATAAAACCCAGATAACCATGATAGTGTAATCACTCGCCTAGAGCCAGACATCCTGGGATGCAAAGTCAAGTGGGCCTTAGAAAGCATGAACAAAGCTAGTGGAGGTGAAGGAATTCCAGTTGAGCTATTTCAAATGCTAAGAGATGATTCTGTGAAAGTGCTGCAGCCAATATGCCAGCAAATTTGGAAAACTCAGCAGTGGCCACAGGACTGGAAAAGGTCAGTATTCGTTCCAATCCTAAAGAAAGGCAATGCCAAAGAATGCTCAAACTACCACACAATTGCACTCATCTCACGTTAGTGAAGTAATACTCAAAATTCTCCATGCCATGGTTCAACACTACGTGAACCATGAACTTCCAGATCTTCAAGCTAAATTTCGAAAAGACAGAGGAACCAGAGATCAAATTGCCAACATCCATTGGATCATTGAAAAAGCAAGAGAGAAAGAGAAAAACATCTACCTCTGCTTTACTGACTATGCCAAAGCCTTTGACTGTGTGGATCACAATAAACTGTGGAAAATTCTGAAAGAGAAGGGAATACCAGACCACCTGACCTGACTCTTGAGAAGTCTGTATGCAGGTCAAGAAGCAATAGTTAGAACTGGACATGGAACAACAGACTGGTTCCAAATAGGAAAAGCAGTACGTCAAGGCTGTATATTGCCACCCTGCTTATTTAACTTATATGCAGAGTACATCATGTGAAATGCCAGGCTGGATGAAGCCCAAACTGGAATCAAGATTTCTGGGAGAAATATCAATAATCTCAGATATGCAGATGACAGCACCCTTATGGCAGAAAGTGAAGTAGAACTAAAGAGCCTCTTGATAAATGTGAAAGAGGAGAGTGAAAAAGTTGGTTTAAATCCCAACAGTCAGAAAGTTAAGATCATGGCATCCGGTCCCATCAGTCAGTGGCAAATAGATGGGGAAAACAGTGGAAACAGTGAGAGACTTTATTTTGGGGGACTTCAAATTCACTGCAGATGGTGACTGTAGCGATGAAATTAAAAGAGGCTTGCTCCTTGGAAGGAAAGTTATGACTAACCTAGACAGTATATTAAAAAGCAGAAACATTACTTTGCCAACAAAGGTCCATCTAGTCAACTACTGGTTTTTCCAGTAGTCATGTATGGATGTGAGAGTTGGACTATAAAGAAAGCTGAGTACCGAAGAATTGGTGCTTTGAACTCTGGTGTTGGAGAAGACTCTTGAGAGCCCCTTGGACTGCAAGATCAAACCATTCAATCCTAAAGGAAATCAGTCCTGAATAATCATTGGAAGGACTGATGCTGAAGCTGAAACTTCAATACTTTTGCCACCTGATGCAAAGAGCTGACTCACTGGAAAATACCCTGATGCTGGGAAAGATTGAAGACAGGAAGAGAAGGAGATGACAGAGGAGGAGATGGTTGGATAGCATCACCGACTCGATGGCCATGAGTTTGAGTAAGCTCCAGGAGTTGGTGATGGACAAGGAAGCCTGGTGTGCTGCAGTCCATGGGGTTGCAGAGAGTCAGACATGATATTAGTGACTGAACTGAACTGATTCAATCTCCATGCACCATTTAATAAAAATTCTTGTATTTTGGACACCTAATTGTTTCTATGTCCACTTGATATTTTCTTAGAGTCTAAGCAATTTTTTTCTCCCCAAATCTTTCCTTTAATGTCAGGTAGTTTCAACCCCCCACCCCCACACAAGATACATATCATGGAGACATGGGCCTGAAGGCATCTGAGTCTTGCATGGTGTGGTAGGTACAAACCTTGGTTCAGTTCAAAGGAGCAGTCAAGTGCCTGGAAGAAGGATGGCACTTGTTTTCCCCTTCCCATTTTTCTTTCCTACTGGCCTTCAACTAAAGTCTATGGAAGAGAAAGAACTTTTAATCAGTGAAGAGTTTAGTTTTTAGAGATGCTGTAACTTTCAACTGACTTTACTTTGTTTATTTGACTTTGTGTTACTTTCTTTAAATTGGGTCTACTGTTATTCAGTAAAACAGACAGTCAAAATGCCAAGTACGCTATCACATTTTCTAAGGTTACATTTTAACATATTTTTATTGTGAAAATATATTTATAACTCAACTATTGATTGTGAAGCAAACCTATAAGATGAAGAAATAATGTCCTGCTGGATACTGGAGGGCTTCAGCCCTCCTCCCCATTTGTCTCCCATCCTATCCAAACTTCTCCTTTATGGGTAATCTCTATGCTCACTTTTAAGATGCTCTTTTCTTTCCACCTTTGCATATAAACATACCACCTTTATATTTATTCTTATGATAGTTGTTTTAGAACTTTATATTAAATTCCATTAATTGCTATTTTGTTTCCTGTATAGTTGCTTAATATGATATCCTCCTTGATTCAAACATTTTCTGGTGTGTGGCCATATATGATATATAATAATACATGTATCATATATATATGTGTGTTATATATAAATGTGTATATAAATATGTGTGTATATATATATATGTTGTTGTTTTTATTCAGTCACTAAGTCATTTCCCACTGTTTGCCACCCCATGAACTGCACCATGCCAGGCCTCCCTGTCCTTTATCATTTCTTGGACTTTGCTCAAACTGAAGTCCATTGAGTTGGTGATGGCATCCAACTATCTCATCCTCTCTCAATCCCTTCTCCTCCTGCTTTCAGTCTTTCCCAGCATCAGGGTGTTTTCCAGTGAATCAGCTCTTCTCATCAGGTGGCCAAAATATTAATGATTGAGCTTCAGCATCAGTCCTTCCAATGAATATTCAGGGTTGTTTTCCTTTAGGTTTGACTGATTTGATCTCCTTGCTGTTCAAGTTACTCTCAAGAATCTTCTCCAGCACCACAGTTTGGATTCTTCACGCTCAGCCTTTGTTATAGTCCAACTCTCAAAACCGTGGATGACTACTGAAAAAATCATAGCTTTAAAAATGTGTCTGACATATATTTCCACAATAAAAATATATTAAAATGCTGCAAGCTTAGAAAATGTGATAGAATACTTGACATTTGGTTTGACTGTCTCTTTTACTGAGTAACAGTAGATCAGTCCTGGGTGTTCATTGGAAGGATTGATGTTGAACTTGAAACTCCAATGTTTTGGCTACCTAATGTGAAGAGCTGACTCAATTGAAAAGATACTGATTCTTGGAAAGATTGAGGGCAGGAGGAGAAGGGAACAACAGAGGATGAAATGGTTGGATGGCATCACTGACTCGATGGACGTGGGTTTGGGTGGACTCCGGGAGTTGGTGATGGACAGGGAGGCCTGGCGTGCTGTGGTTCATGGGGTCCCAAAGAGTCAGACATGACTGAACGACTGAACTGAACTGAGACCCAATTTAAAAGGCAGTGACACAAAGTCCAAGTCATATGGAGTTTTGTCAGTAAGTGATGTCTCTACTTTTTATAGTCTGTCTAGTTTTGTCATATCTTTTCTTTCAGAGAGCTAGTGTCTTTTAATTTCATGACTGCAGTCCCCATTCACAGTGATTTTCGAGCCCAAGAAAATAAAGTCTGTCACTGTTTCCATTGTTTCCCCATCTATTTGCCATGAAGTGATGGGACCGGATGCCATGATCTTTGTTGTTTGAATATTGAGTTTTAAGCCAGCCATTAGAGTAGTATCATCTTCATATCTAAGGTTGTTGACATTTCTCCTAGCAATTTTGATTCCAGCTTGTGAGTCATCCAGTCCAGTATTTCTCATGATGTACTGGGCATTAAGTTAAATAAGCAGGTTGACAGTATACAGCCTTAATGTACTCCTTTCCCAATTTTGAACCAGTCGTTGTTCCATGTCAGATTCTAACTTGTTTCATGACCTACTTACAGGTTTCTCAGGAGACAGGTAAGGTAGTCTGGTATTTACTTCTCTCTATGAATTTTTCACAATTTGTTGCAATTCACACAGTCAAAGGCTTTTGCATAGTGAATGAAGCAGAAGTAGGTATATATATATGTATATTTTGCAATCCCCTTGCTTTTTCTATGATCCAGCATATGCTGGCAATTTGATGTTTGGTTCCTCTGCCTTTTCTCAATCCACCTTGTACATCTGGAAATTCTTGGTGCATGTACTGTTGAAGCCTACCTTGAATGATTTTCAGGATTATCTTTATATTCAGTTCAGTTCAGTTCAGTATCTACCTCTGCTTTACTGACTATGCCAAAGCCTTTGACTGTGTGGATCACAATAAACTGTGGAAAATTCTGAAAGAGAAGGGAATACCAGACCACCTGACCTGACTCTTGAGAAGTCTGTATGCAGGTCAAGAAGCGATAGTTAGAACTGGACATGGAACAACAGACTGGTTCCAAATAGGAAAAGCAGTACGTCAAGGCTGTATATTGCCACCCTGCTTATTTAACTTATATGCAGAGTACATCATGTGAAATGCCAGGCTGGATGAAGCCCAAACTGGAATCAAGATTTCTGGGAGAAATATCAATAATCTCAGATATGCAGATGACAGCACCCTTATGGCAGAAAGTGAAGTAGAACTAAAGAGCCTCTTGATAAATGTGAAAGAGGAGAGTGAAAAAGTTGGTTTAAATCCCAACAGTCAGAAAGTTAAGATCATGGCATCCGGTCCCATCAGTCAGTGGCAAATAGATGGGGAAAACAGTGGAAACAGTGAGAGACTTTATTTTGGGGGACTTCAAATTCACTGCAGATGGTGACTGTAGCGATGAAATTAAAAGAGGCTTGCTCCTTGGAAGGAAAGTTATGACTAACCTAGACAGTATATTAAAAAGCAGAAACATTACTTTGCCAACAAAGGTCCATCTAGTCAACTACTGGTTTTTCCAGTAGTCATGTATGGATGTGAGAGTTGGACTATAAAGAAAGCTGAGTACCGAAGAATTGGTGCTTTGAACTCTGGTGTTGGAGAAGACTCTTGAGAGCCCCTTGGACTGCAAGATCAAACCATTCAATCCTAAAGGAAATCAGTCCTGAATAATCATTGGAAGGACTGATGCTGAAGCTGAAACTTCAATACTTTTGCCACCTGATGCAAAGAGCTGACTCACTGGAAAATACCCTGATGCTGGGAAAGATTGAAGACAGGAAGAGAAGGAGATGACAGAGGAGGAGATGGTTGGATAGCATCACCGACTCGATGGCCATGAGTTTGAGTAAGCTCCAGGAGTTGGTGATGGACAAGGAAGCCTGGTGTGCTGCAGTCCATGGGGTTGCAGAGAGTCAGACATGATATTAGTGACTGAACTGAACTGATTCAATCTCCATGCACCATTTAATAAAAATTCTTGTATTTTGGACACCTAATTGTTTCTATGTCCACTTGATATTTTCTTAGAGTCTAAGCAATTTTTTTCTCCCCAAATCTTTCCTTTAATGTCAGGTAGTTTCAACCCCCCACCCCCACACAAGATACATATCATGGAGACATGGGCCTGAAGGCATCTGAGTCTTGCATGGTGTGGTAGGTACAAACCTTGGTTCAGTTCAAAGGAGCAGTCAAGTGCCTGGAAGAAGGATGGCACTTGTTTTCCCCTTCCCATTTTTCTTTCCTACTGGCCTTCAACTAAAGTCTATGGAAGAGAAAGAACTTTTAATCAGTGAAGAGTTTAGTTTTTAGAGATGCTGTAACTTTCAACTGACTTTACTTTGTTTATTTGACTTTGTGTTACTTTCTTTAAATTGGGTCTACTGTTATTCAGTAAAACAGACAGTCAAAATGCCAAGTACGCTATCACATTTTCTAAGGTTACATTTTAACATATTTTTATTGTGAAAATATATTTATAACTCAACTATTGATTGTGAAGCAAACCTATAAGATGAAGAAATAATGTCCTGCTGGATACTGGAGGGCTTCAGCCCTCCTCCCCATTTGTCTCCCATCCTATCCAAACTTCTCCTTTATGGGTAATCTCTATGCTAACTTTTAAGATGCTCTTTTCTTTCCACCTTTGCATATAAACATACCACCTTTATATTTATTCTTATGATAGTTGTTTTAGAACTTTATATTAAATTCCATTAATTGCTATTTTGTTTCCTGTATAGTTGCTTAATATGATATCCTCCTTGATTCAAACATTTTCTGGTGTGTGGCCATATATGATATATAATAATACATGTATCATATATATATATGTGTGTTATATATAAATGTGTATATAAATATGTGTGTATATATATATATGTTGTTGTTTTTATTCAGTCACTAAGTCATTTCCCACTGTTTGCCACCCCATGAACTGCACCATGCCAGGCCTCCCTGTCCTTTATCATTTCTTGGACTTTGCTCAAACTGAAGTCCATTGAGTTGGTGATGGCATCCAACTATCTCATCCTCTCTCAATCCCTTCTCCTCCTGCTTTCAGTCTTTCCCAGCATCAGGGTGTTTTCCAGTGAATCAGCTCTTCTCATCAGGTGGCCAAAATATTAATGATTGAGCTTCAGCATCAGTCCTTCCAATGAATATTCAGGGTTGTTTTCCTTTAGGTTTGACTGATTTGATCTCCTTGCTGTTCAAGTTACTCTCAAGAATCTTCTCCAGCACCACAGTTTGGATTCTTCACGCTCAGCCTTTGTTATAGTCCAACTCTCAAAACCGTGGATGACTACTGAAAAAATCATAGCTTTAAAAATGTGTCTGACATATATTTCCACAATAAAAATATATTAAAATGCTGCAAGCTTAGAAAATGTGATAGAATACTTGACATTTGGTTTGACTGTCTCTTTTACTGAGTAACAGTAGATCAGTCCTGGGTGTTCATTGGAAGGATTGATGTTGAACTTGAAACTCCAATGTTTTGGCTACCTAATGTGAAGAGCTGACTCAACTGAAAAGATACTGATTCTTGGAAAGATTGAGGGCAGGAGGAGAAGGGAACAACAGAGGATGAAATGGTTGGATGGCATCACTGACTCGATGGACGTGGGTTTGGGTGGACTCCGGGAGTTGGTGATGGACAGGGAGGCCTGGCGTGCTGTGGTTCATGGGGTCCCAAAGAGTCAGACATGACTGAACGACTGAACTGAACTGAGACCCAATTTAAAAGGCAGTGACACAAAGTCCAAGTCATATGGAGTTTTGTCAGTAAGTGATGTCTCTACTTTTTATAGTCTGTCTAGTTTTGTCATATCTTTTCTTTCAGAGAGCTAGTGTCTTTTAATTTCATGACTGCAGTCCCCATTCACAGTGATTTTCGAGCCCAAGAAAATAAAGTCTGTCACTGTTTCCATTGTTTCCCCATCTATTTGCCATGAAGTGATGGGACCGGATGCCATGATCTTTGTTGTTTGAATATTGAGTTTTAAGCCAGCCATTAGAGTAGTATCATCTTCATATCTAACGTTGTTGACATTTCTCCTAGCAATTTTGATTCCAGCTTGTGAGTCATCCAGTCCAGTATTTCTCATGATGTACTGGGCATTAAGTTAAATAAGCAGGTTGACAGTATACAGCCTTAATGTACTCCTTTCCCAATTTTGAACCAGTCGTTGTTCCATGTCAGATTCTAACTTGTTTCATGACCTACTTACAGGTTTCTCAGGAGACAGGTAAGGTAGTCTGGTATTTACTTCTCTCTATGAATTTTTCACAATTTGTTGCGATTCACACAGTCAAAGGCTTTTGCATAGTGAATGAAGCAGAAGTAGGTATATATATATGTATATTTTGCAATCCCCTTGCTTTTTCTATGATCCAGCATATGCTGGCAATTTGATGTTTGGTTCCTCTGCCTTTTCTCAATCCACCTTGTACATCTGGAAATTCTTGGTGCATGTACTGTTGAAGCCTACCTTGAATGATTTTCAGGATTATCTTTATATTCAGTTCAGTTCAGTTCAGCTGCTCAGTCGTGTCCGACTTTTTGTAACCCCATGAACCGCAGCACACCAGGCCTCCCAGTCCATAACCAACTGCCAGAGTATACCCAAACCCATGTCCATCAAGTCAGGGATGCCATCCATCCATCTTACCCTCTGTCGTCCCCTTTTCTTCCTGTCCTCAATCTTTTCCAGCATCAGGCTCTTTTCAAATGAGTCAGCACTTCACATCAGGTGGCCCAAGTAGTCCCAGCGTCAGGGCCTTTTCAAGAGTCAACTCTTCGCATTAGATGGCCAAAGTATTGGGGTTTCAGCTTCAGCATCAGGCCTTCCAATGAATACCCAGAACTTATCTCATATAGGATGGACTGTTGGATCTCTTTGTAGTCCAAGGGACTCACAAGATCCTTCTCCAACACCACAGTTCAAAAGCATTAATTCTTCGGGGCTCACCTTTCTTTGTAGTCCAACTTTCCCATCCGTACATGACTACTGGAAAAACCATAGCCTTGACTAGATGGATCTTTGTTGGCAAAATAATGTCTCTGCTTTTTAATATGCTGTCTAGGTTGATCATAACTTTCCTTCGAAGAAGTAAGCGTCTTGATGTACTCCTTTTCCTAATTGGTCCCAGTCTGTTGTTCCATGTCCAGTTCTAACTGTTGTTTCCTGACCTGCATACAGGTTTCTCAAGAGGCAGGTAAGGTGGTCTGGTATTCCCATCTCTTTCTGAATTTTCCACAGTTTATTGTGATCCACACATTCAATGGCTTTGGCATAGTCAATAAAACAGAAATAGATGTTTTTCTGGAACTCTCTTGCTTTTTCAATGATGCAGCGGATGTTGGCCATTTAATCTCTGGTTCCTTGCCTTTACTAAAACCAGCTTGAAGATCTGCAAGTTCACGGTTTACGTACTGTTTAAGCCTGGTGTGGAGATTTTGTGCATTACTTTACTAGCGTGTGAGATCAGTGCAATTGTGCCGTAGTTTCAGCATTAGTTGGCATTGCCTTTCTTAGGGATTGGAAGGAAAACTGATCTTTTCCAGTCCTGTGGCCACTGCTGAGTTTCTAAATTTGCTGGCATACTGAGTGCAGGACTTTCACAGCATCATCTTTCAGGATTTGAAATAGCTCAACTGGAATTCCATCACCTCCACTAGCTTTGTTCATAGTGATGCTTCCTAAGGCCCACTTGACTTCACATGCCAGGATGTCTGTCTCTAGGTGTGTGTGAGTGATCACACCTTCATGATTATCTGGATCATGAAGATCTTTTTTGTACAGTTCTGTGTATTCTCTCCACCTCTTCTTAATAGCTTCTGCTTCTGTCAGGTCCATACCATTTCATCCTTTATTGAGCTCATCTTTGCATGAAATGTTCCCTTGGTATCTCTAATTTTCTTGAAGAGATCACTAGTCTTTCCCATTCTGTTTTTTTCATCTATTTATTTCCCTTGATTGCTAAGGAAGGCTTTCTTATCTCTCCTTGCTATTCTTTGGAACTCTGCATTCCAATGGGTATATATTTCCTTTTCTCCTTTGCTTTTCACTTCTCTTCTTTTCTCAGCTATTTGTACAGCCTCCTCAGACAGCCATTTTGCTTTTTTACATTTCTTTTTCTTGGGGATGGCCTTAAACCATGTTTCCTTAAAGAATGTCATGAACCTCTGTCCATAGTTCATCAGGCACTCTGTCTATCAGATCTAGTCCCTTGAATGTATTTCTCACTTCCACTGTATAGTCACAAGAGATCTGATTTAGGTCATACCTAAATGGTCTAGTGGTTTTCCCCACTTTCTTCAATTTAAATCTGAATTTGGCAATAAGGAGTTCATGATCTGAGCCACAGTCAGCTCACTGTCTTGTTTGTGCTAACTGTATAGAGCTTGTCCATCTTTGGCTGAAAAGAATATAATCAATCTGATTTCAGTGTTGACCATCTGGTGATGTCCATGTGTAGAGTCTTCTCTTGTTCTGTAGGAAAAGCGTGTTTGCTATGACCAGTACGTTTTCTTGGCAGAACTCTACTAGCCTTTGCTCTGCTTCATTTCGTACTCCAAGGCCAAATTTGCCTGTTACCCCAGGTGTTTCTTGACTTCCTACTTTTGCATTCCAGTTCAGTCCCTCAGTCGTGTCCGACTCTTTGCAACCCCATGAATCGCAGCACGCCAGGCCTCCCTGTCCATCACCATCTCCCGGAGTTCACTCAGACTCATGTCCATCGAGTCCGTGATGCCATCCAGCCATCTCATCCTCGGTCGTCCCCTTCTCCTCCTGCCCCCAATCCCTCCCAGCATCAGAGTCTTTTCCAATGAGTCAACTCTTCACATGAGGTGGCCAAAGTACTGTTGTCCTTTTATACCCACACTCACCTTCCCTCTCACCCCTCCCCACACGTCCACATACACTTTCTCTGAAAACCATTTCAGCTGACCCTTGAACAACACAGGTTTCAACTATTCAGGTTTATTTACATACTGATTTTTTAAATGGTGAAGACCACAGTACTGCATGACCTACTGTCAATTGAATCTGTGGATGGGGAACCATGGATTCAGAGGAACCACAGATATGAAGAAACTGTGGATACTAGGTGCCTGGGATACAGAGAATCTACTTTAATCTAACCTGCCTTTTGAGAAATCTGTATGCAGGTAAGGAAGCAACAGTTAGAACTGGACATGGAACAACAGACTGGTTCCAAATAGGAAAAGGAGTACGTCAAGGCTGTATATTGTCTCCCTGCTTATTTAACTTATATGCAGAGTACATCATGAGAAATGCTGGACTGGAAGAAACACAAGCTGGAATCAAGATTGCCGGGAGAAATATCAATAACCTCAGATATGCAGATGACACCACCCTTATGACAGAAAGTGAGGAGGAGCTAAAAAGCCTCTTGATGAAAGTGAAGGAGGAGAGCGAAAAAGTTGGCTTAAAGCTCAACATTCAGAAAACGAAGATCATGGCATCCGGTCCCATCACTTCATGGGAAATAGATGGGGAAACAGTGGAAACAGTGTCAGACTTTATTTTTTTGGGCTCCAAAATCACTGCAGATGGTGACTGCAGCCATGAAATTAAAAGACGCTTACTCCTTGGAAGAAAAGTTATGACCAACCTGGATAGTATATTCAAAAGCAGAGACATTACTTTGCCGACTAAGGTCCGCCTAGTCAAGGCTATGGTTTTTCCTGTGGTCATGTATGGATGTGAAAGTTGGACTGTGAAGAAAGCTGAGCGCCGAAGAATCGATGCTTTTGAACTGTGGTGTTGGAGAAGACTCTTGAGAGTCCCTTGGACTGCAAGGAGATCCAACCAGTCCATTCTGAAGGAGATCAACCCTGGGATTTCTTTGGAAGGAATGATGCTAAAGCTGAAACTCCAGTACTTTGGCCACCTCATGCGAAGAGTTGACTCATTGGAAAAGACTCTGATGCTGGGAGGGATTGGGGGCAGGAGGAGAAGGGGACGACCGAGGATGAGATGGCTGGATGGCATCACGGACTCGATGGATTTGAGTCTGGGTGAACTCCGGGAGATGGTGATGAACAGGGAGGCCTGGCGTGCTGCGATTCATGGGGTCGCAAAGAGTTGGACACGACTGAGCGACTGAACTGAACTTTAATTATATGGTGCAGTTTTGATTAAGGAGAAGGTCAGCATCACTAAACCCATCTGTACTACACATCTATAATTTACCATCTTCAAGGATGTTATATGGATGGAATAATACAGAATGTACCCTTCTGGGACTCGCTTTTTAAAAAGTTTATTTTTAATTCAAGGATACTTGCTTTACAGTATTGTGTTGGTTTCTACCAAACATCAACATGAATCAGCCATAGGTTTACCCATGTCCTGTCCCACTTGAAAATCCGTCCCACTTCAATCCCCATCCTACCCCTCTAGGTTGTTACGGAACCCTGGTTTGAATTCCCTCAGTCATAAAGAAAATTCCCATTGGCTATCTATTTTACATACTGTAATGTATGTTTCCATGTTATTCTCTCTGTACATACCAGCCTCTCCTTTCTCCCCACCCCCCAGTTATGCCCACAAATCTGATCTTAATGTCTGTGTCTCCACTGTCACTCTGCAAAAAGGTTCATCAGTACCATCTCTAGATTCCATATATGTGAGTTAGTATATGATGTTTGTTTTTCTCTTTCTGACTTACTTCACTCTGTAAAATAGGCTCTGTATTCATCCACCTTATTAAGACTGACTCAAATGCATTCCTTTTTATGGCTCAGTAATATTCCATTGTATATATGTACCACAGTTTCTTTATCCATTCATCTGTTGATTTTTTCACAGCCTAATTCTCTGGAGATTCATCCTTGTTGCTGTCTAATTATTCATTTTAATGCAAATGTACCCACCAGTGTGTGGCATTCACTTCTGAATTTTCTCCTTTGTGATTCAACATTATATTTTTCCAATACCATCACTCAGAACCATTGCCAGTTTACATACACCTTCCTCTTTGCCACTGGGGTATAGTGACTGCATTTTTACCCTCATTCCTAAGTCATAGCACTTTAAGATACTGTCACACCTTTGTGTGTATCACTTTCTGTTAGTGACCCAGAAGACTAAGAATCTAATTTGGATTTCGTGAATGCCCTTAAGTTCATTCATGTATACATTTGGAATGAAAATTTGAAAAAGCATTTTTTATAAGTCCCTCAAAACAGGATAAGGTTACCTGATTAATGTAATTGCTATTCTAAAATAGATTTTTCTGTTTCTTCCTTCTCAAAGATTTCAATTCATTAAACTATAGCTTTCCATTAACTGCCTTTCTTTGAACCTAGATTCCATGACTTTTATTTGCCTTTTCTTCCATTGCTATCTTGTTTTTATAAAATACCTATGAGTAAAACAGTACTAAAGATAAACATTTATTTATTAAAATAAAATTCTATAGTTCCTGAGGTATTTATGAATACTGGAAGTATTGTTTTGCATTCACTTAATTTCTTAACTCATTAAGACATTTCTAATTTGTTTCCCAGCTTTTAGAGTTAGCATAGTGCCTGACATATCCTTAAAGTGTGATGAAAGAGTAAATTCTATTTCTAGGTTTTTTGTTTGTTTGTTTCTTTATTGTTTAACCTGAAGTTAGAGTTGCAAAAATGAAGTGTACCTTGATTGGCGCAAATGCTGCTTCTTGCTGTTAACAGGTTAACAGGCATCCCAAGACCATCAAAACCTAAAGATTAAAAATTGAAATGGAATGTAAACTAGATGACAGAAAATCTTCTAAAGCAATACAGGCACTAGCTTTTAAAACTTTAAGAGAACAAAGGTGCAAACCTCCTTATTAGCCTCCTCATTTATAAGTCTCATTGCCCTCTTATCATATCTACACATTTACACATAAACACACAGTTAGTCACAGGGTACTTGGAGGTACTTGAGAGAGCTTGGTAGGGATTTGGGGACAGAATTCCTTCAGCACCTTCTAATGAGCTAACAGCTGCGACACATAGATCATTGACAGCAGGAGCTTGAAGGTACCCTAGGGATCATCTTATCAACCCCCTCAATTATAAAGATGAGAAAAAATGAGATTGAGGAAAGGTTGTTGACTTATTCAAGGTTATCCAGCTTGGTGGTGGCGGAACCGAGTTCAGATCTCAGTGTTGAGGTCAGTGTTGATCTGTTTGACACAAATCAGGGAAAACACTTTGTCTACTTGGTCAGTAAACTTGAATTGGTCACCTGTGCTGCACTGGACAATTTGCTGGACATTGTATGTGCAGAGGTGGATAAGATGAATTCTCACTGTGAAACTTGCTGGTTTCTGGAGGGTTAGACATGTAATAAGATGCATTGCTGTAGACTATCTTAAGTGCTACAACAGGGACATGGATAAAATGCTGAAAAATCATTGAGGAGGGAGTCTCCAAACAGTTTATTGCAGTGCATTTTTCATGTCCCTCCAGGTCACTGGACATTTCTCCCAAGACAGCTGTGGTAAGAGGGGATATATCACATAACCTACTCTGTTCTTGACAGAAAAGACCTGACTGTTCAAGGTGATACTAGCTCCTTTACTGTGCATAGACCTGTGGTTAATGATTGCTTTTGATTTGATTAAGAAGCAGTCTAAGAATGATTCCTAAACTGGGTTCTGATATGTATACAAAGATGTAGAACTATTTGGTTGTTCGACGAAGGAAAAATCTATATGGAAAAGATATTTCACTTTTGTAAGATGGCAAATGGAGGATTCCCACATGCACCTGAGAGCAGTTTTTCAGTTTGTGCCTCCAAGATGCAATATACAACATCTTTATTTGCCCATGATTTTTTTTTTTTTTTTTTTTTTTTTTTTGCCAGAACACAGTTCACATAAAAGAACTATGATCCTGCCCTATGTATCTCCTTTCCTCTGGTACACTCAGGCAGCTGGAACCAGATACACTTCTCTTCAGCTTTCTTTATCTGCACTAAGGTCACTTTGAAAAATATTCACTCATACACTTCCGTTTCCTCTCATTTCTATTTTCCAACCACGGACATTTTCAGAGCCCATGTTAGATTTCTTCAGCTTACCTCTGACCTCAGCTACAGTTATAGTGAACAGTTCTGAGTACCTTGACAGCATCCCACCTCAAATATCCTCTTTGCCTCTCCCCAAGGCCTTGAGACAGAGAAGGCAATGGCAACCCACTCCAGTACTCTTGCCCGGAAAATCCCATGGACGGAGGAGCCTGGTAGGCTGCAGTCCATGGGGTCGCAAAGAGTCGGGCATGACTGAATGACTTCACTTTCACTTTTCACTTTCATGCATTGGAGAAGGAATTGGCAACCCACTCCAGTATTGTTGCCTGGAGAATTCCAGGGACGGAGGAGCTTAGTGGGATGCCGTCTATGGGGTCGCACAGAGTCGGACACGACTGAAGCGACTTAGCAGCAGCAGAAGCAAGGCCTTGAGAGTCTTGCCCAGTTTGTGTGCAGGTACCATGGAAATATTGGGAAGTTAATACCTGTAGGCGAACTGTCAACCAGTTCAGACATTTAATGCGTCTGCCTCTTATCTTTTGGTGGGCAGATTCTAAGAAGCATTCTATACAGTACCTCAGCTAGTTCCCAGACCAGTTGCATGCCAGGTGCCCATAGTGATAAGCAGTTCTGTAATGACCCTGCTGTTAGTTGTTTATCCTCCTACTTTTCACTCTTGCCCCTTTCCTGCAGGCGATCCCTATGATCACCTCCCAAATAAACTACCTATACTGCTCACATCCTTGTCTCAGACTTTGCTGTAGACCCAAGCTAGGGCATTTAAAAATTCTGAACTCTTTCTTTTTAAAAATTATTTGTGTTTATTTTTGGCTGTGCTGGATCTTCATTGCTGTATGGGCTTTTCTCTAGTTGTTGTCAGCGGGGCCTGCTTTCTAGTTGTGATGCACAGGCTTGTTGCAGAGCACAGGCTCTAGGCACACAGGTCTCGGTAGTGGGTGTTCCTGGACTCTAGAGCACAGGCTCAGTAGTTGTGCATGGGCTTAGATGCTTTGCAGCACATGGGATCTTCCTAGATCAGGGGTTGAACCCCTGTCTCCTGGATTGGCAGGTGGGATTCCTTTACCACTGAGCCACCAGGGAAGCACTGAACTCACTTTCTAACCATCACGTCTAGCCTTGGTCAACATGTGATCATTATTGCTTTGACAGTAGGAAAACCTTTGTTCTGGAACTAAGTCATTGGCATGTATTCTATATAAAATTATTAATATGTTTCATGTCTAAAATTTGCAAACCAGTACATTGAAAAATAATGGTACTAAATCTGTTCAGTGATGTCGTAAATGAACAAAGCTAGCTGGGCAAATAGACCAAGAAACTATATGAGCTGAGCTGAAATGCTTCTTTCTGCACTAAACTTTGCTTCTATGGAAGGTTTATTGGAGAGCATGAGAATGTGTGACATGTCTGCAGTAGGTCCACTTGTATTACTGTTCAGAGTTTATTGTTCCCAACTGTTTGCTTAGGAACTGTCAGTTTTAGGTGAAAGGCTTACCTCCTTATTATTTTCTTGTTCTTTCTCCTTCATTATAAAAATAACAAATGTTTATTAGAAAATGTAAAATACTCATAAAACTATAAAGAAGAAAATAATAATCATGTATAGTTTCATATCCCATGTTGTTGTTCTTTAGTCACTAAATCAAGTCCAACTCTTTTGCGACCCCATGGAATGTAGCCCACCAGGCTCCTCTGTCCATGGGTTTCTCTAGGCAAGGGTACTGGAGTGGGTTGCCATGACTTCCTCCAGGGGATCTTCCCCATCCAGGGATCGAACCCAGGTTTCCTGAATTGCAGGTGGGCTCTTTACCGTCTGAGCCACCTGGGGATCCTTTCATATCCCATGAGTGAGAGTAAAGTAGCTCAGTCGTGTCTGACTCTGCGACCCCATGGACTGTAGCCTACCAGGCTCCTCCATCCGTGGGATTTTCTAGGCAAAAGTACTGGAGTGGGCTGCCATTTCCTTCTCCAGGGGATCTTCCTAACCCAGGGATGGAACCTGGGTCTCCCGCACTGCAGACAGACACTTTACTTGTCTGAGACACCAGGGAATTCCTATCCCATAGTTAGTCACTAATAATATGTTACTAAATGCCCTTTCAGTTTTGAGAAGGTGTATAGAAGAAAATAGTAGAGGTAGGGAGGAGAAAAGAGAACAGGCTATATTTCTAGCTTATTTTTGTCATATTATTTCTAGCTTATTTCTGTCATATTTTTCTTAACATCATCTTATAACATCATTGATAAAATCTTATCACTAGCATATTTTTAAAAGGCTAAACATTTTTCTACTATTAAATTTTCTAATTTGCCATTATTTCAATAACACTGGAGCAAATATATTTTATATATAAATATACAAAGCTGATATTTCTTACATAGAGTCCTGGAAATGGGAAAAATTGGTAAAAGAGCATGTGTATATATATATAGTGATCTTGATGCTTACTGTCCAAATATTCTATAGGTTTTATGATTTATACTTTCTTATAGAGCTGGCTTCAAGAGTATGTGACCTGTGTGGTTTTAAAGGGATCCATGCTTAGGACCCCTTACATTCCTTAATGCTCCTTGGTGAAATTCTTAATGATTTTAATGGAAAAGACCCTCATTTTCATTTCATACAAGTTATATGGCTGGTAATGCTTCCATGAAAAAACAAGGAGAAACATCATGTTAAATGTGTTTTGTAAAGGGAGACGTAGAAAGATACATGTGAACAAAGATTCAAATGGAAATCTTTTTTTTTTTTTTCTTTATTTTCTGTTTCTTATTTGGGGATTGTCTCTATAGATCCCATCAGGTTTTATTGCTGTTGTTTGTTTTTGTGTCACACCCATGGGGAAGATTAAATTGTTTTAGCTAGGTCTACTCAAGAGCTGCAGATGAGTCTGATGAGATAAGATGAAGCCATTTCCTCCCTTGGCTGTGTTTGTGTTAACATGGGAATATACCACTATTTCAAACAGTTGAGTAGCAATTGCCCCGGTGCTAACAGTTAACTTCAGTTTTGTGAGATGGAAAATAATACCAAATTCATAAGTATAGCTTTGTCTTAAAAGATAATTTTGAGCCTGGTATTTTAAAACAACAAAAAGAAAAAGATAAAAACCAATATCATCAAAAGAACAGGCCCAAAAGAATAAATTAAGAAAGTAATTAGCCTCCAATTAAAATAAATTTATATTAAAAAGAAAAATCTATATACTTACATCCATATCTATATTATCTATTTCTGTCTTTTTCTAGTTACTATTTTTAGTACACTAACAATGTTTGGAAAAGGTCAACTTTTATTCCAATACCAAAAAAA
>SJYX01021701.1:541348-551867 GCA_006410675.1 Oreotragus oreotragus
GGGAGGGGGGTTCATGTTTGGGAGTTCGTGTAAAAAAATAAATAAATAATAAAAAAAAGAAAAAAAATACTTTAGGCTATTTTCCTAAATTAACTTTAGCCAGTTATGTATGCCCTGATTATTGGCAATGTTTTTGAATTTTAATAATTTATGTGAAAGTGCAAATGAATTACATTTTCTCCAGCTGTTCAGCTATATGGATTATCTTCAATGATTTTAAATTCTTTCACCGTTCTATGGCATACATGACAGGTACATGACAGACCTTTTCTTGCTGGCATTTGATAATTTGTTTTCTTTCAAATATACTGAGGTATGTTTCAGGACTTTCAATTGCAAGTTCTTGAACTCAAATAGGCATAAGCTAAAATTAGGTAAAACTGTGGCTCATGGAAGAATTTTATGCTTGGCCCTTGTGTGTTTGTATCCATGTATTCTGAGAGTTATGGTGTGCTCTTGTGTTGACAACACTACCAAGGAAGGGATGCTGGCAAATAGCATTCTCACTTCACTGTGCAGTCCAAGCCCAGCATTCTTTTCTTCCAGGAGTCATACTGAGATTACACATGCTTTCAACCATGGATTCAAGTCTTACAAGACAAAAAAGTATCAAATGCTGATGATGCCCACTCTCTTTTTTTTTTTTTTAACTTTTTATTTTGTTTTGAAGTATAGCCAATTAACAATGTCATGATAGTTTCAGGTGAACAGTGAAGGGACTCAACCATACATATACATGTGTCCATTCTCCCCTCAAACTCCCAGTCAATCACTATTCTTGAGTAGCAATGATCATTTCATGTAAAAACTGCTTAAATGTAAATGCAAAAATAAAAATACACTTAAAAAATATAGCCCCGTATGTAATGCTGTCCTCGTTTGAAAATTTACTTAAAATTAGTGAAACCAAAATAACTTAAAGACTAATATTTACCAACTTGACAAAAGTCACCTTAAAGTATATGAAATTTAACAGATACTGCTGTTTACTGAAAAAAAAAATGTTATAAGTAACATAGAATCATAAGTAAATTGACCAGTTCATTAGAGAACTGTTAATCAATGCATAACTGGCTAAAATATATTTAAAATTATTTAGAAATTAAAAAGAAAAGGAATCTCCCCAAATTCCAAAAAAAATGGGGAAATTATTGTACAACTGTCTTTTCTTACTTTAATGTTACAATTATATAAAAACCAGTGATAGGGAAAATTTATTTTTAACTGACTTAACGTTTTTACCAATTTCATTTTAATCACCCCATTTGCACTCGTTGAACACAAGCAGAAGGCTTAAAATTGGAGAATGGCCGTGATAATGAAATTATTGTACAACTGTCTTATCTTACTTTAATGTTACAATTATATAAAAACCAGTGATAGGGAAAATTTATTTTTAACTGACTTAACGTTTTTACCAATTTCATTTTAATCACCCCATTTGCACTCGTTGAACACAAGCAGAAGGCTTAAAATTGGAGAATGGCCGTGATAATGTAAATTAAAATTTTCTGGAATATTAAAACTTGGCATTCATCTAGTTTGCTGCTGCTACTGCTAAGTTGCTTCAGTCGTGTCTGACTCTGTGTGATCTCATAGACGGCAGCCCAACAGGCTCCCCCATCCCTGGGATTCTCCAAGTAAGAACACTGGAGTGGGTTGCCATTTCCTTCTCCAATGCGTTAAAGTGAAAAATGAAAGCAAAGTCGCTCAGTCGTGTCAGAGTCTTTGCGACCCAATGGACCACAGCCTACCAGGCTCCTCCATCCATGGGGTTTTCCAGGCAAGAGTAATGGAGTGGGTTGCCATTGCCTTCTCCAGTTTAGTTTTCTGCTATTGCTGTTTGATTAAGTGATGCAATTCTCTCTCAGAAATCTTTTTGTCACCTGTTTGAAGCAATTGTAACTGTGGTTGGCTTGTCTATCCCCTTATCCTCTTTGTTTTCACAGTTCTTCATAGAGCAGTTATATAGTATGTTATCTAGATCACATTATTTGGAGTGATATCTATGGATTATTATCCAAACACAGTATTTCATGTGTGGAAATGTTGAGTCAAGTTTTTACCCTTATGTCCTTGTCTAGTATATATTTTTCACCATATCCAACAGCTTTTTTATAGTTTTCAGAAAAATTTTAAAATACTATGTTAAAGTGATCTTCCCTTATAATTTCAAACAATTGTATTTTATGTCTTTAAATTTCTTTTAAAAAAATTGTTTATTTTTAATTGAAGTATAGTTGCTTTACAATATTGTGTTGGTTTCTGCCATACATCAACATGAATCAATCATGGGTATGCATACATCCCTTCCCTCTTGAAACTTCCTCCTGCTTCCCACCCCATCCCACACCTCTAGGTTGTCACAGAGCCCTGATTTGAGTTCCCTGAGTTATAGAGCAAATTCCCACTGGCTATCTGTTTTACATATGATAGTGTATATGTTTCCAAGCTACTCTCTCCATTTGTCCCAACCTCTCCCTCCTGCACCCCATAAGTGTGTTCTCTATGTCTGTATCTCCATTGCTGCCCTGAAAGTAGGTTTATCAGTACCATCTTTCTAGATTCCATATATATGCATTAAGATGAGATATTTGTTTTTCCCTTTCTCAATTGCTTCACTCTGTATTATAGGCTCTAGCTTCATTCACCTGATTCATTCACCAGCTTCATTAGCACTGATTCAAATGCATTCCTTTTTAGAGCTGAGTAATATTCCATTTATATATGCACCATAACTTCTTTATCCATTCATCAGTCCATGGATATCTAGGTTGTTTCCATGTCCTAACTACTGTAAATAGTAATATAATGAACATTGGGGCCCATGTTTCTTTTTCAGTTTTGGTTTCCTCAGGGTATATGCTCAGTAGTGGGATTGTTTGGCATTTGGTAGTTTTATTCCTAGTTTTATAAGGAAAATCCAAATTTTCTTCCATAGTGGCTGTATCAATTTATACTCCCACTAACAGTACAAGAGAGTTCCCTTTCTCCACGGCCTCTACAACATTGATTGTTTGTAGATTTTTTGGTAATGGCCATTCTGACTGGTATAAGGTGATAGTTTATTGTAGTTTTGATTTGCATTTCTTTAATAATGAGCAATATTGAACATCTTTTCATGACTGTATTAGCCATTTGTATGTCTTTGGAGAAATATCTGCTTAGGTCTTTTGCCCACTTTTTGATTGAATTTGTTATTCTGGTATTGAGTTGCATGAGCTGCTTGTATATTTTGAAAATTAATCCTTTGTTAGTTGCTTTATCTGCTATTATTTTCTCCCATTCTGAGAGTTGTCTTTTCATCTTGTTTATAGTTTTCTTTGCTGTCCAAAAGCTTTTAAATTTAACTAGGTCTCACTTGTTTATTTTTGCCTTTGTTTCCATTACTCTAGGTGGAGGGTCATAGAGGGTCTTGCTGTGCTTTATGTCATACAGTGTTCTGCCTATAAGAGTTTTATAGTTTCTAGTCTTACGTGATCATTGCTCACAGTGAACTTACTGTGTGTAGAAAACTTCCTGGGTACCAAGCCTTGTGTCGAGAACTTTAGGAGTCTTTGTTTCTCTTGAGCCCCTTCACGGCCCAGTGAGGTAGGAACCATCAAGCTCCATTTAGTAGAGAAGGAAATGACAACCCACTCCAGTATTCTTGCCTGGAGAATCCTATGAACAGAGAAGCCTGGCAGACTACGATCTATGGGATCGTAAGAGTTGGGTATGACTTACCGACCAAAACACCACTGTCTGACTCTTGTGACCCCATGGACTGTAGCCTGCCAGGCTCCTCTGTCTGTGGGATTCTCCAGGCAAGAATACTGGAGCAGGTTGCCGTTTCCTTCTCCAAGGAATCTTCCCAAGCCATGAATTAAATCTAGGTCTCCTACTTTGCAGGTAGATTCTTTACTGACTGAGCTACAAGGGAAGTCTGCAGAGCCCCTTCAATAAATCATATCCTTCCACTTTCATCCTTCTCTCTATTAAAGTTAAGGAAAGGGAATTCTCTGGTGGTCCTGTGGTTAAAGCTTAGTGCTTTACTACTGTGGGCCTGGGTTTGATCCTTGACCTGGAGACTAATATCCTACAAGTTGCACAGTATAGCAAAAAAATAAATAAATAAATAAGGAAAATGAACTTATATGCAGAGTACATCATGTGAAGTGCTGAGCTGGATGAAGCATAAGCTGGAATCAAGATTGCTGGGAGAAATATACAGATGAAACCACCCTAATGACAGAAAGAGAAGAGTGACTTAAATAGCCTCTAGATCAAGGTGAAAGAGGAGAGTGAAAAAGCTGGCTTAATACTCAGTTCAGTTCAGTCGCTCAGTCGTGTCTGACTCTTTGCGACCCCATGAATCGCAGCACGCCAGGCCTCCCTGTTCATCACCATCCCCCGGAGTTCACTCAGACTCACTTCCATAAAGTCCGTGATGCCATCCAGCCATCTCATCCTCGGTCGTCCCCTTCTCCTCCTGCCTCTAAAAGATGCTTACTCCTTGGAAGAAAAGTTATGACCAACTTAGATAGTATATTCAAAAGCAGAGACATTACTTTGCCAACTAAGGTCCGTCTAGTCAAGGCTATGGTTTTTCCTGTGGTCATGTATGGATGTGAGAGTTGGACCGTGAAGAAGGCTGAGTGCCGAAGAATTGATGCTTTTGAACTGTGGTGTTGGAGAAGACTCTTGAGAGACCCTTGGACTGCAAGGAGATCAACCCTGGGATTGCTTTCAAAAGCAGAGACATTACTTTGCCAACTAAGGTCCGTCTAGTCAAGGCTATGGTTTTTCCTGTGGTCATGTATGGATGTGAGAGTTGGACCGTGAAGAAGGCTGAGTGCCGAAGAATTGATGCTTTTGAACTGTGGTGTTGGAGAAGACTCTTGAGAGACCCTTGGACTGCAAGGAGATCAACCCTGGGATTGCTTTGGAAAGAATGATGCTAAAGCTGAAACTCCAGTACTTTGGCCACCTCATGCGAAGAGTTGACTCATTGGAAAAGACTCTGATGCTGGGAGGGCTTAATACTCAGCGTTCAAAAAACTAAGATCATGGCATTTGGTCCCATCACTTCATGGCAAATACATGGGGAAAAAGTGGAAACAATGACACTTTATTTTCTTGGACTCCAAAATCACTGTGGATGGTCACTGAAGCTGTGAAATTATTTCAGGCAAGATGAAATTTCTACCCTGTGTGGTCCCGGACCTGTTTTCTGTGATACAAGGAGACAGTGCCAGGATTTCCCAGTAGCTAATATAAGGCAACTCCATCCATGATTGGGCTGTGGGCTTATCTTTCAGCAATTCCATGCCCTGCTGCCCAGCTCTGCTTTGAGTTTATTCAGTGTGTATTTCCTCCCCAGTTTATTAGGACCGATCACTACAATCAGCTGTCAGTGCCATAGGACAGATTGAGCTGATGGCAGTGAGCATCTAGAGCCTTTAGCACAGAGACTAAGCCTGCTACATGCTTGTTGAGGCCACCCCAGCCTTCTTGTAGGCATCAGGATCAAAGACACCAGCTTCCTGCAGCTCCAGATCACTGGTTACCCCTCTATCATAGTCCTCTATGCCTCCAGGATTGATGCCTTCCTCCTCCTCTGCCTCTTCTTCCTCTTCCTCTTAATCTGGGCCAGAGTCCTCTTCGCTGCTCTAACATCCCTGGCTGTTTATGTTCTGGGACAAGTTAGGAACCAGCTAAATTTCAGATCAGGCATGATCTGAAATTCTTCCCAGCCCCCCAAATTTTACCAGTTTCTTGAGGTGTGTTAATCATTCTGTCTTATGCAGTCCTTGAATATCTTTCAGGGAGATGTCACTTTGCTACTCTGTGTCATACAATTTCCAACTGGAGCCTTAACCCCTTTACTTTTGAGCCCACACAGACCAAACCCAGGCCTCAGGTTGGGGCACAGTAGCAGAGGCATCAGGCTGACGTTGATACAGGCCGCGTTGCCTCTCTGAAATGCTCTCTGAAGGAGGGACACAAGACATTACAGCTGATGAGTCCTAAGCCATCCTCCTCTCCAACAGATTGAAGACAGTAGGAGAACAGAGCCCATTTCCTCTCTTGCTCTTTGTTTTCTCATAGTTTCTTTTCTAATAATCTTTAGAAAGTCCTCAGTAAACATTTATTGCAGTGAATAATGATGATTTGTATGTCCTTTATGATCCTAAAATCTTTTCTAAATCTATTATGTAGAATTATACAGCTGGAAGGAACTTCAGAGACTTGAAAAATTCCCCGTGATTTGGAAAATGACAAAATTGAAACCAAGAGCAGTTAAGTATCTTGTCCCAGATCACACAGCTAGTTGGTTACCAAATGTGACCCCGGGAGCCTAGTCTCCAGGCTCTTGGTTTGGTACTCCTTAGGAAGACTCAGCGTTAATTGAGACTGTTCTATCAAGTGCCAGCTTCCATAGAAATAGAGCACAGTGAGGCATACCCACCACAAATTAACCAAATGAAAGCAGTTAGCTAATATTTGCAGGCTTTCTGAACAGTTATTGTACAACTTTGCAAATTCAACTAAACTTTTTCAAGAGATTTGAAAATATTCTTGAATGACACTAAGGACTTGGACATTTTGCAGTTTATCCATCATGAGTATTTTGATGCTGCTATAGCTCGGAGTTTGAAAGATTATTCTGAGTTTGGAAGGTTATTCTTTTGAGAAGAAGTAGAGAAGATTGGAACAATGAGAAATGTTAAATAGTTAACAGTATGAATCACCTAGAGTCATCTGGAAAGTATCCTGAAATACTCAGAAAACTTTTTAGGGGCTTGATTGCTGGAAAACCTGTGATTGCAGAGGGTGTCTCTTTGTATGTTGTGCGAGGGAGATAGAGAAGCAGGAAAATGGAAGCAGCCGTGGGAGAGTGTCACCATCCTGTGAGTAATGAAGGAGGAAAAAAAAAAGAAAAGTAGAGAAAAAAGCCAAGAACTCTTGATGTATCAGCAGAGACTGAGTGGGAGATTGAAATCAGAAAATCAGAAAGTTCACAGTTGTTATCTCCTCTTCTTGCCAGCTAAAAATAAGATATGACAGAAGCAGCTTTGCCTAGAGCTAGAGAAGTGAAAACTCTGTAAAAGAAATGACTGATTTTGTTCACTACCCTTTATCTCAGTGTAAACATAAGTCAATCCTTGAAGATAACCCTGGATCGTGTCCCTAGTTGTGAAGATCAGGGTGGGAACATGGCATCATAGAAGCTCTGTTAGTCTTGATAAGTCTCTGAAGCATCGTGCATCTACTTGTGAAATAACCAATGCTCTCATGTAGATAAGACACTCATGTTTACTTCAGCAAGCCTTATTTCTAAAATTCTAAAATGTTGGTCTTGGGGATCTTGATAAAATTTTGTCAATGGCTAAATGAGACGGTGATATGGAGCTGAATTTTGACAAGAGTTGTGAAGTGCAATGGGGAGGGTTTCAGCCTGGGAAACAGATGGACTTGAATTCTGCTGATGAGTCTTCTTCTTATGGTGGTGTGTCCTGGAGGACAAGTCTTGTGCCATGCCTGTCATGTCTGTTTTCTTTTTTGATCATGGCATTGGGTGGAAGAGATGACCTCAGGTTTCATCTGGTTTTAACATTTTATGGTGCTTTCTTCTGTGCCTTTTCTGTGGACTGTGGTAATATCTGATCCACAAATTAAAACTGGCCATCCACTGTTCTGGGTCTTTGGTTGGTTGTTTGGCAATTCAACTGGTCTTGCAATTCCCTTAACCCTACTAAGCTACCCCTCCATAGATAGGTTGCTATTTTGTGTATTCGTTATTTTGACAGATAGGAAAAGGTCTAGTCATATAAGCAGATCCCTTTTAATGAATTGGCCTTTCCCTGGTGGCTCAGAGGGTAAAGTGTCTGCCTGCAGTGCAGGAGACCTGGGTTCGATCTCTGGGTCAGGAAGATCCCCTGGAGAAGGAAATGACAACCCACTCCAGTACTCTTGCCTGCAAAATCCCATGGACAGAGAAGCTTGGTAGACTACAGGTAGACTACAGTCCATGGGATCGCAGAGTTGGACACGACTGAGTGACTTCAATTTTAGCCAATTAATGTATTACCTCCCTAAATGGAGTAAAAATTATTTGTCTAGCACATGATATATTGATTCTGGAAATTTAAGGCAATAGTATAGGGGCGTATGTGTGTGTGTCTGCATGTAAGTATGTGTTGCTTATAAGGGAGAAGAATATTACACAAATCTGGGCAGTCAAATCCAGTGTTACTAAAGTATTTAAGTAATGTCATTTTTCTGAGGCAAGTGTGAAGGTTTTAGTTTTTGTAAATTTGTGACTCTTTGGTTATGGAAACCTATTCAAATTAGCTCCTGTAAGTAGGTTTAAGAATTTATGTTTAGGAGTGTTCTTCACCACTTCTGGTTTGCCTCTGCCCAATTTGAATAAATTTTGCTCAGATAAACTCTTAAAATGCCTCAGTTTATCTTCTAGCAGTTATGGTGTAAGAAAAAGGAATTAAAGGAGACCCAGTTGGTCCCTAGGAGCAATAAGCAACAGGTGTGGGTACCTGTTTGATTCTTGCTTGCTCTCTCTGGAGGTCATGGGTGAGACCCTCTTGCATCTTGGAGAGTAGGTCCACAGCTTTTGCAATATGAGCTTTCAGACTATTTGAGCATTTCCTTTTTGGACTGATCCTGGAAACTAGCTAAAGGTGAACTGGGTCTGGATTTGGATTGGTTCCAACTTAAAAACTGGACTGATTGCAAGGTCAAACTGTGTCTGACTTGAACTGGGGTCAGTGTGAGGCCTCAGATGAATAAAATTTTGGTATAAGGCTGAACAAACAGGTTAACTGTGCCAAAGATAGTCTTGAATTACAGCAGTCACAATGGAGGCCTTGTTTGGTGGGAGTTTTACTTATTACAAATTCATTTTCACTACCAGTGATCAGTTTGTTAAGTCTGTTTCTTCCTGATTTAGTCTTGGCAAGTTTTCTATGTTTCTAGAAAATTTCCCATTTCTTCTAGATTGTCCAGTTTGTTGGCATATAACTGTTCTTAGTATTCTTTTATGATTTTTGTGTGTGTCGCTCTGTGGTATCAGTTGTTATTTCTTTTCCTTCAATTGTTATTTTTTATTTCTCTCTTTTCCTCTGGATGAGCCTGGCTAAAGGTTTATTAATTTTTTTGGCTTCCCTGGTGGCCCAGAGAGTAAAGTGTCTGCCTGCAACGAGGGAGAACTGGGTTTGGTCCCTGGATCAGGAAGATCCTCTGGAGAAGGAAATGGCAACCCACTCCAGTACTCTTGCCTGGAGAATCCCATGGATGNTTTTCCTCTGGATGAGCCTGGCTAAAGGTTTATTAATTTTTTTGGCTTCCCTGGTGGCCCAGAGAGTAAAGTGTCTGCCTGCAACGAGGGAGAACTGGGTTTGGTCCCTGGATCAGGAAGATCCTCTGGAGAAGGAAATGGCAACCCACTCCAGTACTCTTGCCTGGAGAATCCCATGGATGGTGGAACCTGGTAGGCTTCAGGCCAAGGGGTTGCAAAGAGTCAGACATGACTGATTTCATTTTCAAAAGAAGCTCCTGGTTTCATTGTTTTTTTCTATTTTTTAGTCTCTATTTCATTTGTTTCCTTCTTAACCTTTATATTTCCTTCCTTCTGCTGACTTTGGCCTTTGTTCTTTTTTTCTAGTTCTTTTAGATGATAGGTTAGGGGGATTTTTCTTGTTTCTTGAGGAAGGCCTATATCATGATGAACTTCTCTCTTGAAACTGCTTTTGCTGTATCCCATAGATTTTAGAAAATTGTGTATTCATATTCATGTGTCTCAAGGTATCTTTCTAATTTCCTCTTTGATTTCTTCATTGACTCTTCTTTTTTTGTACTCTGTTCTTTAGTCTCCAAGTGTTTGTGTTTTTCCTATTCTTTCTGTGATTGATTTCTAGTTTTATACTGTTGTGTCTTGAAAAAAAAATGCTTGCTATAATTTCTATCTTTCTACATTTGTTGAGACTTGTGACTTAGCATGTGATCTATTCTGGAGAACATTGCTTGTGCACTTGAAAAGAATATCTGCTCTGCTGTTTAGGAAGGAATGTTCTCTCTCTCTTTCTCTCTCTCTGTGTCAGTTTCTCTGTCTCTGTCTCTCTCGATATATATATTAATTTCAGCTGGTGTAATGTATCATTTAAGACCACTGTTGCCTTATTGTCTGTCTGCATGATCTGTACACTGATGTAAGGGGGGTGTTAAAGTTCCCTACTGTTATTGTATTATCGTCAGTTTCTCCCATTGTATCTGTTACTGTTTGCTTTATATATTTAGGTGCTCCTGTATTGGATGTATATATGTTAACAAGTGTGATGTACTATTCTTGTACTGATCCCTTTTAGTATAAGGTCCTTTTTTGTCTTATATACTTTACAAAACAAAATTTAGTATAGTATATAGTATAAAGTTATAGACTTTGTTTTAATGTCTATTTTGTCTGACATAGAATTGCTACCCCTGCCTTCTTATCTCCTTTTCATTAGTTTTTTTTTTTTTT
>SJYX01021701.1:562456-581664 GCA_006410675.1 Oreotragus oreotragus
TTCATGAGCAATGCATTTTATTACCAAAAACTCATACAACAGCAAAAAGATTTTAATGGACCATGGAACTCATTTATATGAGATTTTAAAAATATTTCCCTTTGGTCTCCAAAAAATGAATTTAAGTAAAGTCTTTAAAGATTTCAGAAATTATTTTCCTTATGTCAAGTTTTTGATGAGCTGCTGGAGTGATTTTCTAGAAAACATCAGTGACTTCTCCATTATTCTCTGAGTACTTGCCTGGTACTGAGAGAATACCCACAGATGCTGGTAAAGCTAAGTCTCGTGGCTGCCAGATTCTCTGGGGATGAAAAAGAGCTTTGCTACGTGAGATGCATTTAATATGAAACGGTTACGAAAGAGTAAAAAAAGAATGTGTTTCTTCACTGACAATTCAACTTTTAGATTTTAAGATTCTGTAGTAGCTAAAAAGAAATGAAATGTTTAAAGTTTGGAAACCTATGTGAGTCAACTATCTTTATGGTTAGAACTGTCCTTCTAAATTAAAATAGAGCTATGTACATGTAATGACACAGATGGTAGCCACTGTTGCTGTATGAGGAACTGCCGTATTTCTCATTGGACTCAGATGTGCAGTCACACATTAAATAAGGGAGCTACCATATATTTTTTTGTTACTTGTGAGAATGCAGTATAACACAAGCTAGAATAGAGAATGACTTCTTTTTGTTCTACTGGGTTTCCTCAACTCTATGACTTGGCTGTAACTAAGATCAAGGTTTAGACATAAAATTATACCTAAAAATGCTAACAAGGCAGTTTTTTTTTTTTTTTTTTTCTCATGTAATGGGTTAGAAATTTCAGAAACTCAGGGAGAATTATAAGGTGACTTTGGACAACCGTGTTACATACCTCTGATCATGTCTGATAGTGAATTGTGGACAGATGAATTGATTAAGCCAGTCTTATACCCTTTACATTTCCCTTTCTATAAAACCCTTAGCTAATAACAGCAGCATTATATCATGAGAAAGACGGAAGCTATAGGAACTCAAACTTTGTACTATGAAAACATACCTATAGGTTAAATTAGAAGCAATGATACCTTTGCTGTTTAGTATCAGTATAGGAAATAGAAAACAGGGGGAAACTTATGCTGCCCTAACAGTGAACAGTTTGAAATTATTTGAAAACTGTCTGTCTAAAAATTCTGCCAATCCAGTTTTCTCCAAAACTTCAATTTATGTTCAGTGGCCTGCAGTGATACTTTAGTATTAGTTTTCAATTTTTGGTAGTTTGCAGCATTCCTGAGTTTGATCTGTGTAGAACCAAATCAGAGAATCCAGTCCATCTAACAATCATTGCAATTGTTATAAAAGCTTCCTTAGGACTTGGACTAAAAGCCATTTTAATAAGTTCCAAATAAAATGCTTTATTCCTTGGAGATAAGTCATTAAATCAAAAGTGATAAGTCACTAGGGTCAAAGACTTTTTTTCAGAACATTTGCTGAATGATTTTCTTTCTGATGGTCACTTGCACAAGATTTGAGCATCAGGTTCATTGATGAAATAAGAATATATTGAGCATCTACTGTGTAGGGCCAAGTTCTTTGTGCATACAAAAGCAGGATAGGGGGTTTGGCTAATATTGCAGAAGTGAAAAGACATTACTGAGAAATTTGACATTTTCTTAAGAATGGTTGAGGACTAAAATATACAACATTTGTTCACTTATTTATTTTTACTATGTGCTAAGCACATTAAACCTACAATTTGGATTATTTCTCAGTGAGAAAAGCAATAGTATGAATTAGCAAAACAGAGTTTTCTTAATGCATCTCATTTAGTGGAATTAGTGGTACAAACCCAAGGAGGAAAGTACTGTTACAAATTAACAAGGCAAGGAATGAGCTTAAGAGTTTAAGATAGGTACTCATGGCCACACAAACAATCATGGTGGAGACAGGCTTCTAATTCTATGGCCATTTTCTCAACAACTCTCCTACCCTTTGTGATGAGGAGTAGTCTCAGAATTAACTGAGAGCAGAGATGTTATAATTTTCTCAAAATGGATTCTTGAATTTCCACTTAACTTCTCTGATGATCCAGAATTTTTCCGTGTCTTGTCCACCCCGTGTTGTCTTTTTCAGTCACCCACTCTTTTCCAAGGGAGAAACATTTGCTAATATATCTAGTTAGAGCTTGAGTCATTAATTGGACTATACTTTATGATAGATAAGATTACAGTATCTTAAAATCATAGAGATCTATGTTTCCTTTTCTCTTTAGACTTCTAGTGTTAGGCATCAAGGCCAGGCAGCCAGTTTCTTGCCATCCCTGCTTGTATTACATGTGACAAAGTGGATAAACCAAGTTAAGGACACTATTAAGGCATGGTTACCTTGCTTGCTTTATGTAGGTGTTCTTGAGAATGTTCATTGTGTATAGAGAAATGGGGAGTATTGAGAGGTGAGAATTGGAGGATTGAATGAGGCCAAGGCTTGTGCTCTGAATCAACTTTTAATGCATTTGTAGTAGTTTTTAGGCTTCCCTGGTGACTCAGTGGTAAAGAGTCTGCCTACCAATGCAGGAGATGCAGGCTTGCCCCCTGGGTCAGGAAGATTCCCTGGAGAAGGAAATGACAACCCACTCAGTATTCTTGCCTGGGAAATCTCATGGACAGAGGAGCCTGGTGGGCTACAGTCCATGGGGTTGCAAAAGAGTTGGACATGACTTAGCAACTAAACAACGGCAACAGTATTAGTTGCTTGCATAGATGTTAGCTGTTAGGAAATGGTAGTTTGATNTGACAACCCACTCAGTATTCTTGCCTGGGAAATCTCATGGACAGAGGAGCCTGGTGGGCTACAGTCCATGGGGTTGCAAAAGAGTTGGACATGACTTAGCAACTAAACAACGGCAACAGTATTAGTTGCTTGCATAGATGTTAGCTGTTAGGAAATGGTAGTTTGATTCAAGTTGCCTTGGTTTCTTATGTGAGGCTTCTTTGTGAACCCTATATGGAAGTAGGTTTGGCCTGAGCTGGCACTTGATTGGGATATTACTGAATTCACGGCAGCAATGTTTTCAGGATGCTGCCAAAACCTCATCGTAAATGATGCTGACCCTTTGATATATGTTGAAATATATTTTCAGAGTTTGTCCTTTTAAACTTTCTTTAGAGCATCTTCTATCATAGAAAAACTTTGTTTGGGATAGTATTTTCTTATATTATTTCTGACTGATAAGGAGGATAAGAAAGGCCTTCTCATTGTGAATCCTAAAAATATACTTCTGTGTTATTATTGCTGTTTAGTTTTTTTTTTTTCACTCTTTCTTAAAAATTTAAATCATTGATCTGTCTGTAATTTATTTTTGTATGGTAGCTTAATTCCTAGGTCCACCCAACGTTTAGACATTTGTTATTTTCCTACATGACTGATTTTATTAGTTTTGAAATTCCAACTATAATATATCTACTACTTGCCTTTTTAATTCCTGTCTGCAAGTTTATACACTACAACATAATTTGTTTGCTTTAAACAGTCATATTTCTTTACACAAAAATGTGTAAAATGTGCCTATGCTCTTTTGAAACAGTGATAAATACTGTTTGATGTATAATTGAACACATTTATCTCTTCCCTGCAGTTCTCAAATGTGACTGCTTCTTGCGATCATGCTGACCACTTTAGGCTTTCTTAATGAGAGATATTCTAAGATTTGGATTAAAAGATCTTGCTTGTGACTCAGGGAAGTGACATCTCAATGCTACCTTCACATAGCACAGATAATCCCAAGTCATAGTTTTTTGTCCCCCACTCCTCAATTCACAGTTTTTTGCAAAAAACAATGACCTCTGTTCTGTTGAATTTTAATGAGAAAAATGTCACTGATTCAAATAATGCCAGTTGTGCTTAGGGCCATGATTATGGGTCTAAATTAACTCTGATAGATGAGCAAACTGTGGCTGAATGAGGCAAAAATGCAAAACTATGTCTGAAATTCATGATTAAAATGATAATGATGTCAGCAATGGTTTGAAAATGTTTAATGTTGTAGGCTTTATATTCTTAAAATATCCACAGTATTATTTTCATTTTTTAAGTGAGAAGACAGGTCCAGAGTAACTTACTCATTTCATATAACCAGTCAGTAGGACAGCTGGGAGCTGGGATTTATAGCTAGATTGGTCCTCTCTAAACTCTGGGCTAATGTTTCAGTTTGCTAATTCATCCCTTCTTTCCTTTTACATCCATTCCCAGTGACCAACGGTAGTAGCAAGCTGAATATGAAATGTCTTCCACTGAGAAGATCTATGTTAAATGTTGCCAAGTCAATCTGTTAAGCTTTGTCTTCTTGCTACACTGCAGGAAAGTCAAAGAGAAGAGCTAACTGTTGAGTCACTATTTGTGTTTAACAAAGATGGATGAAAGATTTTTTTGCAGCTATTTAAAAAATAATTTTTATACAAATATTTATATTTACCTATAATTAAGACAGTCACAATGATTTTGCCACATGTTTACAGATTCTAAACTGTCTGTCAAGACAGGTTTGCATTCTGTAAAGTCAACATCATCCTTTAAAATTTAATAAAATAGAATTATTTTATAGTAACAATTTAAAGGACTGGTTTGAAATGTTCTGGGTATGCCTTCTGGACTCAATTTACAGACAGCCTGCTTCAATCTTCTCTAGCTTACACCCTCATGATTCAATTCAATTAAATAAGCTTTAAAAACTGAAAAGAGGAAAGAGGGCTACTTACTGGGAAAAATGGGAAAAGTAAATAACCTTATTGTCCCCACCCTAATGTCCCATCTCAAGTCCCAAAAGTAAATGACATGGCTGGAGATGAAGGTGATGTTACTGTCTCTCTAGGACTTGTGCTGATTGGGGGCTTGTTTTCATTTTATTGAGGAAACTGAGAGACACTGGGTTGAGTCTCACATCATCTGGACAAGAAAGCTGTGCACTGGGGCCATGTCTCCTTTCTTTAATTATGCTTCTTCTCCTCGTGGATGGTTACATTCTTCCCCAGGGCTATCATATCAGAAATAATGGGTGGGGTGGAGTGGCTTGATACTTTGTCTCACTGGTGAATTTAATATTTGGCAATTTTAGAAATTAAAACATGCCTTTGGCTAGATTATAATAACAAGTGAAAAATTATATCCAATACATTAATCACATAAAATCTAAACATAACTACTATTTAAGCCCTGTACAAAAAAAAAACTTACTTTGTATTTTTACTTTTTAAAGATAAATAACATTATTTAAATGTTATTAAAATAACATGTTGAACAATGTCTAGTAGTACTCCACTTTTTATCCTAATTACATTAAATATTCACATCAGAGCTTTATGAAATAACCTCTTCAAAATGAAAAGCATATTTTTTTTTTATGCAGGATGAATTAATGGCTTTTATTGGGATAGGATGGTATTTCACAAAAACCAAGCAAATTTAATGGACTCCTCAGATATTCAACAAGAGACGAGATGATGGTATTATCCTATAGTAGATGAGAAATTGAGATGAAAAATATAGATGTCATTTGTTGCAGACTATTCTCAATATTTGGCTTTTCAGAAAAAGGAAAAATGCAGCCCAGAGCCAACACATTTCATCATTTGAGTTTCATTACAAAAATGACAAAAACTTGCTGGCTTGGAAATATTAAAGGCAACATGATGGGATGTAGAATCCTGTTAATAGTTGTCAAATCTAGAGAAATTTCAAGCAAGGGAAAAGGAAAAGTGACAAATGGAAAGTTTCTGAGGCTCTTCAAAAATGAAATCTTTACAAAGCTGTTTCCTGGTGGTTCTTTCTGGGATAAAACCTAGTCTACTTTTGGAATATTTTCCCACACACTTTGCAAGGTCTAGCAATTATTATTCCTTCTACCTGTCTCGCTGCATTAACAATGGCAGTTAGACAGGGAAGGACTGCTGAAGAAGAATTAGGACTCAGATGACAATGATTGTAAATCATTGTTTCAAAAAAGGACACAATACTGCAACATCATTAAAGTAAGGACATGCATGGCACCAAAGTTGCCCGGTAGTGAGGGATTCAGGAAGGCCAGATGTGACTTCTAATTGCCTTCCTTTGTAAAGAACATTGGGGAACATTTTTCTCTTGGATCAGGAAACACTGACATGTGCACACAATACTTTGGAACCATGAAACACCAAATGGAGTTTCATCCAGGATTTCTTATAGTCTGTTGCTCAGGTAGGCATATTCTTATTATGTAACCTGACACCAAAACCCAGCTGTCTCCACACCCATTCCTCAGCTTCAGGGATCTAACCAAGATCAGTTGTAAATCACCAATTTCACTATTGTCAATAAACAAAGCTGACAAAATGGTGTGAATGGCCCTGAAATTGGCCCATGATTGCAAAGCAACACTATTAATCAATATTTTTCATGCTTTGGCCAAGGATTGTACCTTTTAGGTTTTCAGGTCAATTCCAGATTTGCTAGAGTCAACACTTGCAAATAGCTGTAAGACTTACTAGCCCAAGGAACATTTCCAGAAATCAAAGTAAAACGTTGATTCCTTGCTAGATAATTTGAATACTGGGGCTTCTGAGATAGCACTAGTGGTAAATAACCTGCCAACCAGTTCAGGAAATGGAAAAGATGCAGTTTGATCCCTGAGTTGAGAAGATCCCCTGGAGGAAGGCATGACAACCTACTCCAGTAATCTTACCTGGAGAATCCCATGGACAGGGGAGCCTGGTGGTCTACAGTCCATTGGATTGCAAAGTCAGACATGACTGAAGTGACTTAGTACACATGCATACAATTTGGATATTATTATATGTAGTGATGTATCAGGATTTCCGATATGCTAGCTGTATAAAACAGCAACCGTTCTAAGAGTTGTGGAGCGGGAGGGACATCATTTTTGTCTTTAACATCAAAGATGAGCTAAATGCCACAGTTCTTCTGCAAAATAGCAAGCATATGAAATGCCACAGCCTTGTCTAACTCAATGAAGCTATGAGCCATGCCCTGTAGGGCCACCCAAGATGGATGGGTCATGGTGGAAAATTCTGACAAAACGTGGTCCACTGGAGAAGGGAATGGCAAACCACTTCAGTATTCTTGCCTTAAGAACCCCATGGACAGTATGAAAAGACAAAAAGATAGAAGACTGAAAGAGGAACTCTCCAGGTCTGTAGGTGCCCAAGATGCTACTGGAGATCAGTGGAGAAATAACTCCAGAAAGAATGAAGAGATGGAGCCAAAGCAAAAAGAACAGCCAGCTTTGTATGTGACTGGTGATGGAAGTGAAATTTGATGCTGTAAAGAGCAATATTGCAGGGAACCAGGAATGTTAGGTCCATGAATTAAGGCAAACTGAAAGTCGTCAAACAGGAGGTGGCAAGAGTGAACATTGACATTTTAGGGATCAGCGAACTAAAATGGACTGGAATGGGTGAATTTAACTCAGAAGAACATTATATCTAGTACTGTCGGCAGGAATCCCTTAGAAGAAATGGAGTAGCCATCATAGTCAACAAAAGAGTCCAAAATGCAGTATTTGGATGCAATCTCAAGAGTAACGTGGAAACTTACATTACTGTAAGCAAAGTAGAGAGCCAACAGGAATTTGCTGTATGGCTCAGGAAACTCAAACAGGGGCTCTGTATCAACCTAGAGGTGTGAGATGGGGAAGGAGATAGGAGGGAGTTTCAAAAGGGAGGGGGTATATGTATACCTATGGCTGATTCACACTGAGGTTTGATAGAAAACAGCAAAATTCTGTAAAGCAGTTATCCTTCAATAAAAAATAAATTAATTGAAAAACAACAAACCAAAAAACAACAGTAACTACAACAACAGCAACAGCATGATCTCTGTTCATTTCCAAGGCAAGCCATACAATATCAAGTAATCTAAGTCTATGCTCCAACCAGTAATGCTGAAGAAGTTGAAGTTGAAAGGTTCTATGAAGACCTACAAGACCTTCTAGAACTAACACCCCCAAAAGATGTCCTTTTCTTTATAGAGGACTGGAATGCAAAATTAGGAACTCNTTCATTTCCAAGGCAAGCCATACAATATCAAGTAATCTAAGTCTATGCTCCAACCAGTAATGCTGAAGAAGTTGAAGTTGAAAGGTTCTATGAAGACCTACAAGACCTTCTAGAACTAACACCCCCAAAAGATGTCCTTTTCTTTATAGAGGACTGGAATGCAAAATTAGGAACTCAAGAGATACCTGGAGTAACAGACACATTTGTCCTTGGAGTACAAAATGATGCAGGTCAACGGCTAACAGAATTTTGCCAAGAGAACACACTGGTCATAGCAAACATCCTCTTCCAACAACATGAGAAAAGACTCTACACATGGACATCACAAGTAGGTCAATACCGAAATCAGATTGATTATATTTTTGCAGCCAAAGATGGAAAAGTTCTATACAGCCAGCAAAAACAAGACTGGGAGCTGACTGTGGCTCAGATCATGAACTTAGGCTTAAATTGAAGAAAATACAGGAAACCACTAGACTATTCAGGTATGACCTAAATCAAATCCCTTACAATTATACAGTGGAAGTGTCAAGTAGTTTCAAGTGATTAGATCTGATAGACAGAATGCCTAAAGAACTATGGACGGAGTTTCATGACGTGGTACAGGAGACAGAGATCAAGACCATCCCCAAGAAAAAGAAATGCAAAAATGCAAAATGGTTGTCTGAAGAGGCCTTGCAAATAGCTGAGAAAAGAAGAGAAGCTAACATCAGAGGAGAAAAGGAAAGATACAGCCATTTGAATGCAGAGTTCCAGAGAATAGCAAGGAGAGGTAAGAAAGCCTTCCTCAGTGATCAGTGCAAAGAAATAGAGGAAAACAATAGGATGGAAAAGACTAGAGATCTCTTCAAGAAATTGAGAGATACCAAGGGAACATTTCATACAGAGATGGGCACAAAAAGGACAGAAGTAGTTTGGACCTAACAGAAGGAGAAAATATTAAGAAGAGGTGGCAATAATACACAAAAGAACTATACAAAAAAGACCTTCATGACCCAGATAACCATGATGGTGTGATCACTGACCTAGAGCCAGACTTGTGGGAGTGTGAAGTCAAGTGGGCCTTAGGAAGCATCACTACGAACAAAGCTAGTTGAGGTAAAGGAATTCCAGTTGAGCTATTTCAAATCCTGAAAGATGATACTGTGAAAGTGCTGCACTCAATATGCCAGCAAATTTGGAAAACTCAGCAGTGGCCACAAGACTGGAAAAGGTCAGTTTTCATTCTAATCCCAAAGAAAGACAATGCCAAAGAATGTTCAAACTACCAAACAATTGCCCTTATATCACATGCTGGCAAAGTAATGCTCAAAATTCTCCAAGCCAGGCTTGAACAGTACCTGAACTGTGAACTTCCAGATGTTCAAGCTGGATTTAGAAAAGTCAGAGGAACCAGAGATCAAATTGCCAACATCCACTGAATCATTGAAAAAGCAAGAGAGTTCCAGAAAAACGTCTACTTCTGCTTTATTGACTATACCACAGTCTTTGACTATGTGAATCACAACAAACTGGAAAATTCTTCAAGAAATGGTAATACCAGACCGCCGGACTTGCCTCCTGAGAAATCTGTATGCAGGTCAAGAAGCAACAGTTAGAACTGGGCATGGCACAACAGATGGGTTCCAAATTGGGAAAGGAGTATGTCAAGGCTGGGTATTGTCACCCTGTGTATTTCCTTATATGAAGTGTACATCATGTGAAATGCCAGGCTGGATGAAGCACAAGCTCAAATTTAGGTTGCCAGGAGAAATATCAATAAAATCACATGTTCATATTCTTTAGACAGAGCATGGTGGACTCTTGATGACTTAAGTAAAGGTGAATGTTTTTATTACTAGTTACTTCATTTGGGTGTTGGTTTATTAAATTGTATCCATTATATATTTGTTGCCTCATAGTTTCAAATCTACCCTTCATTGCCCTATTTGTGATACTGGAATATTTCTTCCTCACAAGCTTCCAGAATGCTAATCTTTGTGCATAAAGGCACTGAAGAAGGGATTTTCTTTTGGGGTCTCTGTGCTTTCTTCTTTATGTTTGTGAAGGTCTAGGCTGACATGGAAGACATCTGGTAGAGATCACTTGCTCTCCTTAATGAGTTCAGAAGGTGGCTTTGTCAGTTTCATAGACACTCTACCTGGCTTCCTAGAAGCAGGTCACTGGTCCCTTGGCTTCTACATGAGCTCTGTGGGTACCACATATAGCTTCTCCATGGCAGGTTGCAGGGACATCCTGGCTGGCTTCCTGGAGTCTCCCCAGTGATGGCCTTTTGGTGAATTCCCTGTGGGCAGTTTCCTAGTAGCTTTCTGGTTAGGCCAGCTGGTGTTTCAACTGGCTTTCCAACAGACTGACCAACACACTGTAAGACATTTGGGGCTCTATGCTTCCAAAGTATTCTGTGCCGAAATTTTAGCATACAGCTTCCTGAAAAATTTTGGGGGTACCTTGACAGACGGTTCTGTTTCTACCCTTGGCCTACCAACTGAGTAGACTCCACCCCAGGGTAATCTGGAAATATTTTCTTTCAGTGAACTACAACCTCACCTTCTTCAGTGAGGTCTGAATCCCCACCTTAGTGAGAAATCCCACTCTCTACCTTCAAGTTACTTTCTTGAGTACTGTGTATTTCTTCAGCCCTAGAGTATTTTAGGGAGTTTTCTTTTGTTCCCTCTTAATTAATTCCTTGTAAAAAGTTAATAATTCTTCATATTGACCTTTCCTTCTTCATATTACTATGTGGCTTCTGGCATATGTGTCTATAATTGATACAAAATTAGGAAGAAAAAGTAATACAAGTGGTAGGAGCTTGGGAAGCATTATTCCTCTCCTGAGTTCAAGGAGCTTCATTAAAAATTGTATTAAGATACTTCAGTTGGATTCAACCCAAAGAGCTACATCTTGACCCAAAATTATGTTATTAATAAAAAAATCATCTCTTTAAAATGTTTCAGAGTCTTCCCATTTCATCCCCTTTCACTATTTAAAATTTCTTATAGATTGAAAGGGAGCATAATCAGGATGTTAACTAGTGACTTAAGAGGAATCTGTGAAAAAATACTCGTAAATAACAATGGATTTATATATATGGTCTGGATTTCCTTTTATTTCCAGCATCCTTAATACCAAAATTATGAAGATCTTTAATGTCACCTGGAGGGAAGGTGAAATGCTTTATTAAAAAAAATAAGTGAAACCAGATTGGCACTGGAAAAACCAGTTTGGAAAGAAAAGACTGCTGGCTGGCTAGAACTTTGCTTAATACAAAATGGTGAACATTGAAAACCTTTTCCTAAATAGCAATAGGAAATAAATTTTTAGTCAAATCAGCTTGATGGTTTTGATCCAGTGGATCAAAAAAGCCTGGTACCATGTGCCTGCGTGCTACGTAGCTTCAGTGTTGGACTCTTTGAAACTCTAAGGACTATAGCTCACCAGACTCCTCTGTCCATGGGATTCTCCAGGCAAGAATACTGGAGTGGGACGCCATGCTCTTCTTCTGGGGATCTCTCTAACCCAGGGATGGAACCCACGTCTCTTAAGTCTCCTGCTTTGGTGGTTGGGTTCTTTACCAGTGGTGGCAACTGGGAGGCCCCTTTGTACCATAATGAAATGTTATTATGGAGAAGGAAGAAATGAATACAAATAATTTGCCTTAAATAGCTGAGGTTGAAACGGCAGCCAGAAACTTTGAGCCTGATCAATACCTCAATAGCTACTCTGGTGAGGAAAGCCTATGTGATACTTCCATCAGCAAGACTCTGCCTTCTGCACAGAAAACACATATTCCTTACTTAGAATTGTTTCTGTCACTTACACTACTTCTTAGGACTTGGGCTGCTGCTGCTTACAGCCAGAAAGGCAGAGGTCTCAGGCCAAAACTATGCAGAAGTAAATACTCCTAATTATAGGAACAAGGAGATCCAACCAATCCATTCTGAAGGAGATCAGTCCTGAATGAATGATACGAAAGCTGAAACTCCAGTACTTTGGCCACCTCATGAGAAGAGTTGACTCATTGGAAAAGCCTCTGATGCTGGGAGGGATTGGGGGCAGGAGGAGAAGAGGACGACAGAGGATGAGATGGCTGGATAGCATCATCGACTTGATGGATGTGAGTTTGAGTGAACTCCGGGAGTTGGTGATGGACAGGGAGGCCTGGCGTGTTGCAATTCATGGAGTCGCAAAGAGTCAGACACGACTGAGCGACTGAACTGAACTGAATTCACTTTCTACACAAATACAAAGGCATTAGGATACTTTACGGGGAAGGCAATGGCACCCCACCCCAGTACTCTTGCCTGGAAAATCCAATAGACGGAGTAGTCTGGTGGGNGAAGAGGACGACAGAGGATGAGATGGCTGGATAGCATCATCGACTTGATGGATGTGAGTTTGAGTGAACTCCGGGAGTTGGTGATGGACAGGGAGGCCTGGCGTGTTGCAATTCATGGAGTCGCAAAGAGTCAGACACGACTGAGCGACTGAACTGATGGGAACATTAAAGTGCAGTTCTGATCCACTATTAGGATTTTCCCAAGAGCTTCATTTTACTCAATTTCCCCCCTCTGAAGAAAGAACAATCAGGGAGTCAGCCATCAGCATCAGCAAAGAAATGGTACTCAGATTGGAGCAGTGAAAAAAAGTGCACTGGGATGACCCAGAGGGATGGTATGGGGAGAGAGGTGGGAGGGGGTTTCAGGATTGGGAACACGTGTACACTCGTGGCAGATTCATGTTGATGTATGGCAAAACCAATACAGTATTGTAAAGTAATTAGCCTCCAATTAAAATAAATAAATTTAAATTAAAAAAAAAAATTCTGACTCTGTACTCACAAAATGAAGAGTAAAATTTATTGTCAGGATATTTTACTTCATCAGGTGAGTGAAACCATCCAAAACATAGTTATCTGCCCCACCCTCTTTGTTTTTTATTCTCTTCATCTTCTCACAGATTGAAAGGTCACCTTTCTCTTCTCAGAGGAACCCCCACTGATCTGCATATTGAGTATCACTATTCCCCAGCTATATAGCTATTGGTGGTCTTGTTAATCTATGCTACCCTCACTATTTTCATATTTAAGATAAAATCTTAATTGGAGTATAGTTGCTTCTCATTAGTTAGCTATTTTATACATAGTATCAAGAGTATGTACATGTCAGCCCCAATCATTACTTTCACATTGCCTAAATTTTTCATTCTGTATTTATTCTTACATATTTCTTCATCTTGAAGAAAACAAGTTTGCTGAGTCTGTGTTTGCATTTCTTATCTTCCATGAAAAGAAATGTCCAGTGACCATGCTGCTGGGTCCTGCTGCCATCAACCTGGCAGAAAAGTCCAATCACTCCCTACTTTTGATGGATGCCACGTAGGAAGTCAGTTCTGAGCTCAGGCCACCAATACTTCCTTGGCAGAGAATCAGAGTTGCTTGCATTCACCAAGCAGGGAATGGGGTGAGCTCCAGGCTCAGCTCTGTACTCAGGTTTTGGACACCATCCAAGTGGAGAATTGGAGCGCAGAGTGATTCTTCTGGGCAGGAGATGGGAAATTAACTCCCTGCTCAGACACTGGGCTGGAAATTTAATGCAGGTCGCTTGCTTCTGTGGCCAGGAGGATGGAGTGGAAGCAAAGTTCCCTCATCACAGTGTTGAAAACAGCATGATATTTTCCAACTGTGTTGGCTGAATTTAGGCAGGAATTTCCAAGAAAGCTTTCTGTTGTAAGGTCATCCTTTCCCAGGCCCCTTAGGTAGGGAAAAAGACTTTTCTTGAAGGTTTTTGTTTGTTTGTACCTACTAATCTGTTAAGGATAGATGGGAAGTAGCAAGGAAACTAAGAAGCTCACTGGTATGTTGATTCTTTAAGTCCTGAGGTCACTAGGCCATTCATCTTCTTTCCACCTCTAAGAGTCTTTGTTCTGTTGTATCTATGAGGTTTTAGTTTTAAAAGAGAAGCCCTGGCAGAAGTGGTCTTAGCTAGAAACAGAAGTGCCCATCCACTTTAATTGTACTACAATTAGAATTACTGTATCTCCGAGTTTTACAGGAACACTCTGATTTATTTCTATTTTCCAGACATAGTTTTTGAGAGCCTCCATTTACCCTCAATAGTACTCTAGTTTGAAAATAAATTATGCTGTCACCCTATTATACTGCTCGTCTTGCTCCACATTTCCTGCCATTTACTTCAAAGATCTCTTCAAATATATACGTCATGAATGACTTTTAGCAAAGCCACAATGCTATACTTATATCTTCCATATAGATATTTCCGATCAGAGATTTTATTGTCCTATTGCACTTTAGATTTTCCCTAACACGTCTTCCTTTCTGACCTCCTTGTTTCTGTGAATGCTGTATTACCCTATTATTAAGCTTTATAATCATCTTTGACTCCTTCCTCTCTACCATTTCCAGTTACAATCAGTTGCAAAGCAAGTATTGATTCATTCTTGGATACAGCTTAAGCATCCTTGTTGATTTCTTCCTCTTCAATCATTTTTACACATGCTTACTATACTGTGTTATTAAAACAATCCTTTAATTATGTTAAATTTTCAGTGGGCTCAAACTCTTTCAGGATAATTTCTTGACACCTCTATTTGCTGTCTGCCTTCCAAGGTTGCTGCTACTGCTAAGTCACTTCAGTCGTGTCTGACTCTGTGCAACCTCATAGACGGCAGCCCACCAGGCTCCCCCATCCCTGGGACTCTCCAGGCAAGAACACTGGAGTGGGTTGCCATTTCCTTCTCCAATGCATGAAAGAGAAAAGTGAAAGTGAAGTCGCTCAGTCTCTCCGACTGTCAGCGACCCCATGGACTGCAGCCCACCAGGCTACTCCGTCCATTGGATTTTCCAGGCAAGAGTACTGGGATGGGGTGCCATTGCCTTTCCCGAGCCTTCCAAGGTTATTTCTCTTTTTACTCTAACACAAATTTTTCCAGCCAGACCCATTGCCCTCTGTTTCTTAGACTAGCATGACAGTCAGTTGACCAGAACCATTTAGTAGCACAAAACCAGAAGTCCAAATTTAAATTTTACATAGGGAAAATAAAGAAACTGCAATAGGTCATATGATTAAAAAAAGGTAAATTTTCAGGCATAGATGGATCTAGGTCTTCAAGTGATATGAAAATATCTTCTGTTTTGGCTCTGCTTTTTTCTTTGTAGGCTTTGTTTATAGGGCAATTCCCTCTTCACATAGGAAAATCAGCCACCAGGAATTTATAGCCTCCCAGTTTAGCAATTCCTATAGAAGTACAGTTCTTACTTTTCAATAGTTTGAACAACAACTCTATGATTTATAATGAAAATTCTTTACTTGCTCATGGTTTTCCTAGGAACTGAAGGTAAAGGATTTCAAGCCAGTTTGAATCACATGATCTGAAAGCAGCAGGAAATTGGTTTCCCTCTGCCCTCAAACTGAGGTTCTGTACTTAGAAAAGGCAGCAGGTGACACAACAGATTTCACCACCAGTAAATTATAGGTTTTATAGAGCAAGAACTTTGTCTTAATGATTCTTATTTTTCCATCTTGTAAGTACAGTGCTTGTCACATAATAGGTTCTCAATAGATGTTGGATGATGGGCAGTTTTTTTTACATATCCAGGCTTTTGTTATTATTGTGCTTCCCTTTGGAATTCTTCTCCACTTGTCTTTATTTCAAATCTGCAGTTGAGTCTTGTCTTTCTTATGTTATATTTTCTAACCACTGTAGCTATCAACAAACTCTTGAGACTTTTTTCTGACTTAACACTCTTGGAATTTTATACTGTATTTATTATTTTTGTGTGTTTCATATATATGTCTGTTTTCAACAATTAAATTTAAAAAGAACTTAGGAGAAAATAACCTTATATTCTAATGACATTTTGCATGCCATTTAGTATATTATTGTTGAATTTGGATGATTCAAACATGTTTGAAAAGTGAAGTCATGACTACATGAAGTCAACAAAATGAAGTTTATTTTATAGTGAAGAAAGATAGAGATGAAGAAATATTGCACTGTTGTTAAGCTATTTATCCAATTACTCTAACATCAAAACCATAAAGCAAAATCATTAAATATATTCAGTTCAGTTCAGTTGCTCAGTCATGTCCGACTCTTTGCGACCACATGAATCACAGCATGCCAGGCCTCCCTGTCCATCACCAACTCCCAGAGTTAGTCAGTGATGCCATCCAGCCATCTCATCCTCTGTCGTCCCCTTCTCCTCCTGCCCCCAATCCCTCCCAGCATCAGAGTCTTTTCCAATGAGTCAACTCTTCGCATGAGGTGGTCAAAGTACTGGAGTTTCAGCTTTAGCATCATTCCTTCCAAAGAAATCCCAGGGCTGATCTCCTTCAGAATGGACTGGTTGAATCTCCTTGCAGTCCAAGGGACTCTCAAGAGTCTTCTCCAACACCACAGTTCAAAAACATCAATTCTTCGGCACTCAGCCTTCTTCACAGTCCAACTCTCTCATCCATACATGACCACAGGAAAAACCATAGCCTTTACTAGACGGACCTTAGTCAGCAAAGTAATGTCTCCGCTTTTGAATATGCTATCTAGATTGGTCATAATTAAATATATTAGAAGTGGACAAATGCAAAATTGTTGTTGGAAGTTTTGACACTACTGTTAAGGATTCTAGTAAATGTCTATGCTATAATAAAGTTGACAAATTCCTAATATTTGCCCTGCATAGACTATATTTCTTTCTATGGTCTGTGGAATAGCTATAATGTCTTTGATGCTTTTATCTGACATCTTTTTAGGAACACATCCACATGTTGTATCACCATACCCTGACTTCCGTATCTGTTATCTTTAATTCCATAATTTTTGAAACTGTATTCTGAATGCAAAATACTTATTCTTATTCTACACCCTGAGTACTATGTACTGTCTTATTTATTGTGTAGGTCCTTTTTTTTCCTGTTCCTCTTCCCTGAAAAAGTAAGAATAGGATATTCATGCAAACACATGAACTGTATAGATTAGGTCTCTTATTACAATGAATAAGATAGGAATAAACCCACAATAAAATAATTAGTAAATGTGTTTTTATAATGAAAATCCTTGAACTATAGTTTGGAACATATATACAAGAATAGCACAATGAAAAACAAATTGAGATTATGTTTTTTTCTCCCCCTTTAAATTTTGGAATTTCTGTCTTGGTATATGAATATTTAATTATAAACATTTATTTTATGTTGAAACATGTGAAAATTCATATTCATACACAGTATTGCTGTAGTCTCTACTACCTTAGGGCTTCATGCAGGCTAATCATGAATTTTAGAGTTGGCTAAATTATTGAAACAAATAATGTTTTCTACTGGTAGTTTATAACAGAGGAAAGAACACAGATGAAAAAGAGTCATAAAAGAGAACCTATAGGAGTCATTGCATTCTTCAAAGAGTATGCAGTATGTTATGCATCCCTCTTCTTGTGTTTATGCTCATTAAGTGTAAATATTCGTGTAAGACGTAATGATCAGAGTATTCAAATATAGTTTGACAATTTCAGAATTTGTCTTCAAAGACTTAAATCTTCCTTCTGTAAAAAAGTGCTAAAATGGGCTTATTTTTTATGATAAAACTTACTTACCTTTTCATAAGCTGTGCTAAATCCATGACATGCATTCATGCTCATAGGGAATTAACAAAGTTTAGAATAATGTTTTGCTCTTCTTGTTCTCCAGTTCTAATTAGAATGTCAGCATCCTTCAAGGAAATTCTTTTCTCTTCACTTTTCTTTTGGAATGAAGCATATAAAATTAAAGCTACAGACTATTAATAAATGACCGTTCAGTTATTATTCTCACACCCCATCTGCATCAAATTTAGAGGAAATCAGAAGCTTCGCTGAACTTAGATTTTTCTGTTTTAGTTTTCTCTTCACACTATTGGTCTGTTTTAAAACTGCAAGTTAATTCAGGCCTCTGCTCCATTTCTCAAAAGTTGCCTTGAGTTGTTTTAAGTTTATGGAGCATCCTTGACCATGTAACTATAAGCTGAGATAGCTCTATAAAGCTTCTGGCTTGTTTCTGATATATGTTCCCTAGAGACCACTTTAAAAGTGCTTTTAAAGTAAGATCTCAAAGACTACCCGAAGCACCCCTAGGGCAATTAAAAAAAAATCAGTATCTAGGGAATGGATAAAGAAATTATTCAAATTTTATCATTGTCACGGTTTAAACTGCTGCATTAGATATACAGTTACTATCGTTTCACCAAAAAATAATCAGCCAAAGGCTCTATTTTTAGGCTTTTAAATTTTAATAGTAAAATTGTAACAAGATGACAGTGTGCAGGCTCGAAATCTCATCAAGCTTATTCATAAGTTTTTCTAAATGGCAAGCCAACAGGTTTATTTTGGGATGTGTAATGACAAATTGTTCTTAACGTGTCTCTCATCCATAGGATTGTATTTAAGTCTCAGTGAGCAGAAGGTCACTTTTTATCTTTCTAACTGACACACACTAACCCACGTTCAAGGTCAGGAGGGGTGGCCGTGAGGAGATACCCCTCGTCCAAGGTAAGGAGCAGCGGCTGCTCTTTGCTAGAGCTTATGACAAATTGTTCTTAACGTGTCTCTCATCCATAGGATTGTATTTAAGTCTCAGTGAGCAGAAGGTCACTTTTTATCTTTCTAACTGACACACACTAACCCACGTTCAAGGTCAGGAGGGGTGGCCGTGAGGAGATACCCCTCGTCCAAGGTAAGGAGCAGCGGCTGCTCTTTGCTAGAGCTGCCGTGAAGAGATACCCCATGTCCAAGGTAAGAGAAACCCAAGTAAGACGGTAGGTGTTGTGAGAGAGCATCAGAGGGCAGGTACACTGAAACCATAATCATGGAAAACTAGCCAATCTGATCAGACTAGGACCACAGCCTTGTATAACTCAATGAAACTAAGCCATGCTGTGTGGGGCCACCCAAGACGGGAGGGTCATGGTGGATATGTCTGACAGAATGTGGTCCACTGGAGAAGGGAATGGCAAACCACTTCAGTATTCTTGCCTTGAGAACCCCAGGAACAGTATGAAAAGGCAAAATGATAGAATACTGAAAGGGGAACTCCCAGGGTCAGTAGGTGCCCAATATGCTCCTGGCAATCCCAGTGGAGAAATAACTCCAGAAAGAATGAAGGATGGAGCCAAAGCAAAGACAATACCCAGCTGTGGA
>SJYX01021701.1:587900-614908 GCA_006410675.1 Oreotragus oreotragus
CCTTCTCCTCCTGCCCCCAATCCCTCCCAGCATCAGAGTCTTTTCCAATGAGTCAACTCTTCTCATGAGGTGGCCAAAGTACTGGAGTTTCAGCTTTAGCATCGTTCCTTCCAAAGAAATCCCAGGGCTGATCTCCTTTAGAATGGACTGGTTGGATCTCCTTGCAGTCCAAGGGACTCTCAAGAGTCTTCTCCAACACCACAGTTCAAAAGCATCCATTCTTCAGCGCTCAGCCTTCTTCACAGTCCAACTCTCACATCCATACATGACCACAAGAAAAACCATAGCCTTGACTAGACGGACCTTAGTTGGCAAAGTAATGTCTCTGCTTTTGAATATACTATCTAGATGGTCATAACTTTTCTTCCAATGCATATATATGGAATTTAGAAAGATGGTAATGATAACCCTGTGTGAGAGACAGCAAAAGAGACACAGATGTATAGAACAGTCTTTTGGACTCTATGGGAGAAGGTGAGGGTGGGATGGTTTGGGAGAATGACACTGAAACATGTATGGAGAAGACTCTTGAGTGTCCCTTGGACTGCAAGGAGATCCAACCAGTCCATCCCAATGGAAATCATCCTGAATATTCATTGGAAGGACAGATGCTGAAGCTGAAACTCCAATACTTTAGCCACCTGATGTGAAGAACTGAGTCATTTGAAAAGACTCTAATGCTGGGAATGATTGAAGGTGGGTATATAAGGGGATGGGAGAGGATGAGATGGTTGTGTGGCATCACTCACAGGATGAATATTAGTTTGAGTAAGCTCTAGGAGTTGGTGCTGGACAGGGAAGTCTGGCATGCTGCAGTCCATGGGATTTCAGAGTCTGATATGACTGAGTGACTGAACTGAAGCAATGCTAGAAAAGTATATTGTATAAATAAGGTATTACAATTTTTACCAACATTTTGGTAAAATGTTATTAGCAGGGGCATAGATTATGAAAAGTTATTTTATTTCTTTAAAAAATTTATATTGGCCTCTTGTGGATTAGTTGGCTTTTTACGAACAATTTTATTCATTGATTTGGAATGTTAAGCACCTGTTATAGCAATGAACATTACTAATACCAGCCTTAATGTTCTAAAAATAAATAACCTTTAAATGTTTATTTTCCAAGCAGTGTAAAAATCTCCTGTTAGAACAAATGATATTTCATAAAGTCAGGTTAAAGGTTATGCTATCTATTTTGAACATTGTTAGTTTGCCAATGCCAGGGAAATTTACTGCTTAATGAAATGCTTTTCATTAGTCCATGAAAATTGATAAAAATACATATTTAGTAAGTAAATGAAGGATTTTTACTTACTAATATGTGATTATTCTTACTTTTTGATTTCACATATCCTCTATCATGAAATAATCATTGTAGCTATTCTTTTCATACCTTTATTTGATATAATAAAATGTTGGTAATCTTAGGCTATTTTTCTAAATTATTTTAAACAGCCTTATTGAGGTATACTTGCCATACAATAGAGCAAAACTTATCAAATTTATCTAAATTTTATTTTAAAATTGTTTTTGGTGTCATATCTATGAAATTTTTGTTGAGCTTGTGCCCACTTAGAATTTTATTGAATGCTTTTTCTAAAACTTTTAAAATTTTATTTATTTAGCTCTATCCTCTATTTTCTGCTAATTTATGGTATGAGGCATGATTCAAAGTTCATGCATTTGAATATGGGTATCCAGTTGTTTCAGCAATTTTGTTGAAAAAGATCTTCCTTTTCTGCTGAATTGTCTTTGTAACCTTGTTAAAAATCAGTTGTCTATAAAAGTGTGAATGTGTTTTTTGAATATATATTCTGTGTCATAGATAGTTTTTTTTTTTTTTTACTATATTTTTGCTCATACTATGCTGTCCTGATTAGAATAGTTTTATAACAAAACTTGAAGTCAAGTAATTTTTATTTCTCCAACTTTGCTCTTTACAAAATTGTTTAGGCTACTCTCAGTCTTCATATTTCCATATACCTTTTAGAATCATCAACCTAGATAGCATATTGAAAAGCAGAGACATTACTTTGCCAACAAAGGTCTGTTTAGTCAAGGCTATTTTTTCCAATTCTAAATTGCTATTGTAGAGAAATACAATTTATTTTTGGATGTTGATCTTAAATCCTGCAACCTTGCTTAACTTATATAGTAGTTCTAGTTAACTTTTTATATATTCATCAGTTTTTACAAAATAATCCTGTTTTTCAGTGATCCATTGATTATATGCAGTTGTCTTGTTTTTCAGCCTTAACATGCCTTCTCAGTTTGGTGGGCACAGTTCATTCCTAATGCCCTTCAACAGAATGTTTATATTCCTTTAAATTAGTGTTTTCACTTGCTTCTGAAGAATACCCAGAAGAGGAATTTCTTCATCATAGGAGGTTTTATTTGTATTTTTTTGAGAAAGCTTCATACTGTTTTCCATAGTGGGTATATCAATTCACAGTCCCACCAGCAGTGTTTGAGGGATCCCTCTCCTTTATACTCTCACCAACACTTGTTCTTTGTTGTCATTTTGATAATGTCCATTTGACAGTTAGGTGTTATCTCCTTGTGGTTTCAGTTTGCATTTTCCCTGAGGATGAGTGATGTTGAGCTTCTTTTCATGTGCCTGTTGGCTATCTGTATGTCTTCTTTCAAAAAATGTCTATTCAGGTCTTCTGCCTTTTTTGCAATTAGTTTTTTTGGGGGGGCGGATATAGAGTTGTATGCAGATGACACCACCCTTATGGAAGAAAGTGAAGAGGAACTAAAAAGCCTCTTGATGAACGTGAAAGAGGAGAGTGGAAAAGTTGGCTTAAAGCTCAACATTCAGAACACTAAGATCATGGCATCTGGTCCCATCACTTAATGGGAAATAGATGGGGAAACGGTGGAAACAGTGTCAGACTATTTTTGGGGGCTCCAAAATCACTGCAGACGGTGACTGCAGCCGTGAAATTAAAAGACGCTTACTCTTTGGAAGAAAAGTTATGACCAACCTAGACAGCATATTTAAAAGCAGAGACGTTACTTTGCCGACTAAGGTCCATCTAGTCAAGGCTATGGTTTTTCCAGTAGTCATGTATGGATGTGAGAGTTGGACTGTGAAGAAAGCTGAGAGCTGAATTGATGCTTTTGAACTGTGGTGTTGGAAAAGACTCTTGAGAGTCATTTGGACTTCAAGGAGATCCAACCAGTCCATTCTGAAGGAGATCAGCCCTGGGATTTCTTTGGAAGGAATGATGCTAAAGCTGAAACTCCAGTACTTTGGCCACCTCATGTGAAGAGTTGACTCATTGGAGAAGACTCTGATGCTGGGAGGGATTGGGGGCAGGAGGAGAAGGGGACGACAGAAGATGAAATGGCTGGATGGCATCCCCGACTCGATGGACATGAGTCTGAGTGAACTCTGGGAGTTGGTGATGGACAGGGAGGCCTGGCGTGCTGCAATTCATAGGGTCTTAAAGAATTGGACACGACTGAGCGACTGAACTGAACTGAGCTGAACTGAGTTGCATGTGCTGTTTATATATTTTGGTTATTAACCCCTTATTGGTCACATCATTTGCAAGTCCCTGAAAGCACCTTCTCTATGAGCTTATTAACATCATGCTCACTTTAAAGGAGAAATGCTTAAAGGGATCCTGTTGCTTATCACAAAGAATATAATGAAGAATGCACTCAAAGCAGAGGCAATAAGTTAATTCCTAACATACTGCTGCCACTTGGTGACACGATGATGAAGAAGACAGGACTTTGGATAAGACCTCATAAGCCACCAGAAGAGGCTTTAGTCATCTATGAGTGTCTGCTTTTTTTTTTTTTTACTGCTATGGAGAAAAGACAAAATTAAAATGATATCAAAATAGAAGTTTTTTAGTTGGACATTTTTTTTTTAATTCTAGAAAGTCAGGCTAATTCTTGAAGCACAGATGTCTTTTAAAGATCTCTTATATTTTTCTTTTCAGAGATAACTTTCCAAATCATGGTAAAAAACATTTCTTACTCTAGCTGGAAGAAAACATTTGTTCTACCTATACTGAAATTTCTGTCTTTTTTAAAAGGACTTGAACCTGATTAGATTTTAATCAGATCTATTTTCTCCCTCAATGAACCCTGAACTTCACTCATACAACACAAACCTAGACTACTTCTTAATCTTTAGGTCATATCCTATATTATTCATAGGATGTGAAAGTGAAAACTATATAACTAATAAGACATATGCTTGTTTAAATGTTCTCTTTTAAGTTTTGAAAATGAGGCTTTAGAATATTTCTGAGAAGGGTAATAGTTCCAGGCTTATTAAACAAGTCTCCTGAAGATAGGCCTGGTTTGCAATCAGATTTCAAGTCTGAGTAAAGGCTTTGCTATTTTTAGGGTACTTCATCCTACTAAAGTGGTAGGAATGGAAGCTGAAGGAGACCTTATGGAAAGATCAGGAGCTGCTCCACACAGACCTGAGCACCCAGAAGGTTGAACTAACTCTAAAAATTTATTATAAATGAATGGTCATGTTTGGGAGCATCCTATAAAGCTTTTTATTCCAATTTCAGGTACAGATCTTAAACCTTGAAGACTACATTCTTTTTTCTGATATCTGTTATGACTGATTTACCAGGTTAGATGTGACATAATGTTTCTGATGAAGTAGATCATCTTCTTAGATATAGTTTGTGTCTTTGTGTTCTCTGTATATTGCTCCAACAGAGAGGCAAGTGGTCATTTTTTTCTTGCTAACAATATTGTGGCTGATCAAGAAAGCTGAAGTCTCATGCCCTTGTGAATTCCAGAACTTATACTGGATTAATGTTTGATATCGTCTTGTTGCTGTTTAGTCGCTAAGTCATGTTCAACTTTTTGTGACCTCATGAACTATAGCACACCAGGCTTCCCTGTCCTTCATGATCTTAAGGAGTTTGCTCAAATCCATGTACAATGAGTCAGTGATGCTTTCTAACCTTCTAATTCTCTGTTGCCCTCTTCTCCTTTTGCTTTCAATCTTTCCCAGCATCAGGGTCTTTTCCAATGTGTCAGCTGTTTACATCAGGTGGCCAGATTATTGGAGCTTCAGCTTCAGCATCAGTCCTTCCAATGAATATTCAGGGTTGATTTCTTTAGGATTGACTGGTTTGATCTCCTTGCAGTCCAAGGGACTCTCAAGCATCTTCTCCAGCACCATTATTCAAAAAGCATCAATTTTTCAGCTGTCAGCCTTCTTTACGGTCCAAGTCTCACATCCGTACATGATTACTGGAAAAATCATAGCTTTGACTATACGGACCTTTGTTGGCAAAGTGATGTCTCTGCTTTTTAGTATGTTGTTGCTGTCTAGGTTTGTCATAGCTTTTCTTCCAAGGAGCTAATGTTTTTTAATTTCATGGCTGCAGTCACTGTCCTGCAGTGATTTTGGAGCCCAAGAAAATAAAGTCTGTCACTGTTTCCATTTTTCCCCATATATTTGCCATGATTCCAGTTTGAACATCATCCTGCCTGACATTTTGCATGATGTGCTCTGCATATAAGTTAAACAAAGGTGACAATATACAGCCTTGATGTACTCCTTTCCCCATTTTGAGCCAGTCTGCTGTTCTTTGTCCTGTATTAACTGTTGCTTCTTGACCTGAATAGATGGACCTTTGTTGGCAAAGTGATGTCTCTGCTTTTTAGTATGTTGTTGCTGTCTAGGTTTGTCATAGCTTTTCTTCCAAGGAGCTAATGTCTTTTAATTTCATGGCTGCAGTCACTGTCCTGCAGTGATTTTGGAGCCCAAGAAAATAAAGTCTGTCACTGTTTCCATTTTTCCCCATATATTTGCCATGATTCCAGTTTGAACATCATCCTGCCTGACATTTTGCATGATGTGCTCTGCATATAAGTTAAACAAAGGTGACAATATACAGCCTTGATGTACTCCTTTCCCCATTTTGAGCCAGTCTGCTGTTCTTTGTCCTGTATTAACTGTTGCTTCTTGACCTGAATAGAAGTTTCTCTTGAGACCATAAGGTCATCTGGTAGGCCCCACTTCTTTAAGAAGAATTTTCCACAGTTTGTTGTGGTCCATACAGTCAAAGGCTTCCACATATTCAATGAAGCAGAAGTAGATGTTTTCCTGGAATTCCCTTGCTTTTTCTCTGATCCACTGAATGTTGGCAATTTGATCTCTGGTTTCTCTGTCTTTTCTAATTCCAGCTTGTTCATCTGAAAGTTCTTGTTTCACATAATGCTGAGGCATAGCTTGAAGGATTGTGAACAAAACGTTACCAGCATGTGAAATGAGTGTAGTTGTCTGATAGTTTGAACATTCTTTGGCATCACCATTCTTTGGGATTGGAATGAAAACTGACCTTTTCTAGTCCTGTGGCCACTGCTGAGTTTTTTAAATTTGATGACATATTGATGCAGCACTTTAACAGCATCAAGTTTTAGGAACTTAAATAGCTCAGCTGGAATTCCATCACCTCCACTAGCTTTGTTTGTAGTAATTCTTTCTAGGATCCACTTGACTTCACACTTGAGGATGTCTGACTCTAGGTTAGTGACCACACCATCATGGTTATCTGGATCAATAAGACCTTTTTTGTATAATTCTGTGGATTTGTACCACCTTTTCTTAATCTCTTCTGCCTCTACTAGGTCCTTACTGTTTCTGTCCATTGTATCCATCCTTGGATGAAATATTACCTTGATATCTCTGATTTTCTTGAAGAGATTGCTAGTCTTTCCCTTACTATTGTTTTTCAACAATTTTTTTCATTGTTCACTTAAGAAGGCCTTCTTATATTTCCTTGCTATTCTTTGGATCTCTTCATTCAGTTGAGTGCATCTTTCCCTTTCTCCCTTGCTTTCGGCTTCTCTTCTTTCCTCAGCTATTTTGTAAAGCCTCCTCAGACAAACACTTTGTCTTCTTGCATTTATTTTTTGGGGGGATGGTTTTGGTCACTGTTTTGTACAATGTTATGAACCTCTGCTATAGTTCTTCAGGCACTCTTCCTATCAGATCTAATCCCTTAAATCTAGTTGTTACCTCCACTGTATAATTGTAAGGGATTTGATTTACATTATACCTGAATGGCCTAGTGCTTTTCTCTACTTTCTTCAATTTAAGTCTGAATTTTGCAATAAAGAACTGATGATATGGCTCCAAATCTTGTTGTAGGCCGACTGTATACAGCTTTTTTATCATTGACTGGAAAGAAAGAAATCAATCTGATTTTGTCATTGACCAATTGGTGATGTCCATGTGTAGGGTTGTCTCTTGTGTTGTTGAAAAAGGGTGTTTGTTATGACCAATGTGTTTTCTTGACAAAACTTGGTTAGCCTGCTTTATTTTATACTCCAAAGCCAAACTTGCTTGTTATTCCAAGTATCCTTTTACTTACTACTTTGCATTCCAATCCCCTATGATGAAAAGTGTGTCTTTTTTTTTTTTTTTNTCTTGACAAAACTTGGTTAGCCTGCTTTATTTTATACTCCAAAGCCAAACTTGCTTGTTATTCCAAGTATCCTTTTACTTACTACTTTGCATTCCAATCCCCTATGATGAAAAGTGTGTCTTTTTTTTTTTTTTGGTGTTAATTCTAGAAAGTCTTGTAGGTCTTCATGGAACAATTCAACTTCAGCTTCTTTGGCATCAGTGGTTGGGACATAGACTTGGATTACTCTGATATTGAATGATTTGCCTTGGAAATGAACCAAGATCATTCTTTCATTTTTGATTTTGTACCCAGGTAATGCATTTTGGACTCTTTATTGACTATGAGGGGTACTCCATTTCTTCTAAGGGATTCTTGCCCATAGTAGTAGAGGTAATGGTCCTCTGCAGTAAATTTGTCCTCTCCCATCCATTTTAGTTCATTAATTCCTAAGAGGGCTCCCCTTGTGGCTCAGCTGGTAAAGAATAAGATGTCAATTTTCATTCTTGCCATCTTTTGCTTAACCATATCCAATTTACCTTGCTTCCTGGACCTAAATTTCCAAGTTCCTATGCATATCATCTACATATATGTAATTAATATAGGATCAACCCTGATATATGGAGCAGTCAATTTTTTTATTATTCACTTATGCTTGAATCCCAACGTGATGAGAATCGAAGAATGCAGGAATATCATGTTGGTACATCATCAATTCACCTCACTCCTAATTTTGCATACTGGCATTTTTATGTGCGTTTTTGAGTACATGTTTGTAAATCCTCATTTAAAAAAAAATAAAGCTAAATATAGTTTTCTGAAAACTACTTTCTTTCCTAGATTCTTGCTCGAATGTTATGAGCCTAATCTGGTGCCTTTCGACCTACTGATTCTCAACCCACAGTTTACTTCATAATAATGGTCATGCTGATGTTGCCTGCATTTCCCCTGGCCAGTCACACACCAAGGCATCTTAGCAAGATAACCCCAGTATCCTGCATGTCCTCAGACATCAGCAACAGCTCTATTTTTTGTCTTAAACTGAAGGGAACAGGTAGAAATAAATGAAAATGTTCTCACCAGCCTATTATCAAGGCATAAGCTGCCCTTTCCCATTATTTTAAACCCCAGGGAGGGAAAAATCATTTCATTTCAAAAGGAAAAAGGAATGGGTAGAAAATAGAAAGTGAAGATAAAAGAGAATTCCTAACCTCAGGCTTCTGAGTGTTGACCTCCTCTTCAGCTGTTGCTTCTATATCTGGAGCACCATCTCTCCTTGAATGTGAATTCCCCATTCAAGGACATGTTACATCTGGCAAAGCACCAAGGACAGGACAGGTATTGAACAATTTCTAAAACATACTGATGTAATGTTCATTAAACTACATATATTAATAATTGCTTCTAAAATTTTGCTTTCAATTTCAGATTAATGAGTTGCCTAATAGCTCCTCAGGTATATGGCAAAGATGATGGCTCAGTCCCAAAGAACCAGGTAAATTATTTTTACTGTCATAAAGATCAAGATAGATATTAGATACATCTTCACATCAGATTTTTGGGGAAAGACTTGATTGCTGCCAAGCAGCTTTTACTAAATTTCCTGAAGGTGAAAAACTTTAGAGTGTTCTTACAAGCTGAAGGATACTCATGAAGATTGACAACTGAGAGTCTCCTCAATACATATTTGAAAGAAATTCTGTATGGGAAACAATCCATTTTCTTTTCAACATATTCTTTCATTTGATATATATTCAGAAAACTTCTGCTGTCAATCGGAAGTTAAATATGGATTTGTAAATAATGCGTGCTTAGCATTTTCCTATCAGATATAGCAAAATGGCAAAATGCATTTCATGAAGATTGACAACTGAGAGTCTCCTCAATACATATTTGAAAGAAATTCTGTATGGGAAACAATCCATTTTCTTTTCAACATATTCTTTCATTTGATATATATTCAGAAAACTTCTGCTGTCAATCGGAAGTTAAATATGGATTTGTAAATAATGCGTGCTTAGCATTTTCATCTCAGATATAGCAAAATGGCAAAATGCATTTTCTTTTTTAAGAATCTGCAAATTTATTAAATAAAAAATTGATATAGGAAAATAGTAAAAAAAAAAAAATAGTAGCCAAACAATAACCGTTCACAGTTAGCAACTTCAGTTTCATTCTTTGACTTTTTAATTATTATACATACGTACATTCAAACATATATACACACATATGATGTGTTTTGTTTATTTCTTAGCCTTTTAAAAAGATTTTATTATGCACAGTCTTCTAAGACTTGCCTGAGAGCCTGAAATTCATCCACAGTGTTGCCTCTGGCTAGTTATTCCATTTTACTGAATAAGTTACATATCTATTCTGATAATGGACATATGGATTGTTTCTATTTTTTTCCTTTATGATTAAAACCACTACTATTGTACATTCTATGTGCAGATATTTTGTCTTTGTTACCTAGGAATGGAATCACTGGGTTTTATTTATTCCCTTATCAGCTTACAATGTTTATAACATTGTATAGGAGGTGATGACTAAAACCTTCCCCAAGAAAAATAAATGTAAGAAGGCAAAGTGATTGTCTGAGGAGGGCTTACAAATAACTGAGGAAAGAAGAGAAATGAAAGGCAAAGGATAAAGGGAAAGAGACTCAACTGAATGCAGTATTCCAAAGAATAGCAAAGAGAGATAAGAGAGCCTTCTTAAGTGAACAATGCAAAGCAATAGAGAAAAACAATAGAATGGGAAAGACTAGAGATCTCTTCAAGAAAACTGGAGCTATCAAGGGAACATTTCTTGCAAAGATAGGCATAATAAAGAACAAAAATGGCAAGGACATTCTGTTAGCTTCTGCTAACAGAAGCAGAAGAGATTAAGAAAAAGTGGCAAGAATATACAGAAAAACTGTACAAAAAAGCTCTTAATGACCCAGTTAACCATGATGATGTGGTCTCTCACCTAGAGCCAGACATGCTGGAGTGTGAAGACAAGTGGGCCTTAGGAAACATCACAACGAACAAAGCTAGTGGAAGCGATGAATTTCCAGCTGAGCTATTTCAAATCCTAAAAGATTATGCTGTGAAAGTGCTGCATTCAACATGCCAGCAAAATTTGGAAAACTCAGCAGTGGCTACAGGACTGGGAAAGGTTAATTTTCATTCCAATCCCAAAAAAAGGCATTGCCAAAGAATGTTCAAACTACCGCACAATTGCACTCATGTCATATGCCAGCAAGGTTATGCTCAAAATTCTCCAAGCTTGACTTAAGCAGTATGTGAACCAAGAACTTCCAGATGTACAAGCTGGTTTTAGAAAAGGCAGAGGAACCAGAGATCAAATTGCCGACATCTGCTGGATCATAGAAAAAGCAAGGGAATTCCAAAAATATATATATACTTCTGCTTCACTGACTACACTAAAGCCTTTGTCTGTGTAGATCACAACAAACTGTCGAATAGTCTTAAAGATATGGGAATACCAGATCACCTTACCTGCCTCCTGAAAAACCTGTATGCAGATTAAGAAGCAAACATTAGAAATGGATATGGAACAATGGACTGGTTCCAAATTGGGAAATGAGTACTTGAAGGCTGTATATATTTCCCGCTACTTATTTAGCTTATATGCAGTGTACAAAATGCATCATGCTAGTCTGGATGAACCAGCAGCTGGAATCAAGATTGCCTGGACATAAGTATACCTATGGCTGATTCATGTTGACGTTTGACAGAAAACAACAAAATTCTGTAAAGCAATTATCCTTCAGTTAAAAGATAAATTAATTAAAAGGAAAAGATTGCCTGGAGAAATATCAACAACCTCAAATATGCAGATGACGCCACTTTAATGGCAGAAAGTCAAGAGGAACTAGAGAGCCTCTTGATAAAGGTGAAGGAGGAGAGTGAAAAACCTGGCTTAAACTCAACATGGATGATTCATGTTGAGGCTTGACAGTAAAAAACAAAATTCTGTAATGCAATTATCCTTCATTTTAAAAATAAAAAAATTTTAAAAATGCTATAAAGTTTTCAAAACATTGAAAAATAAAAAGAAAGAAAACCTCAACATTCAAAAAACTAAGATCATGGCAAATGGCATCTGGTCTTATCACTTCATAGATAGGACTATACAGATTGAGAAATAGATTGGGAAAATGTGGAAACAGTGTCAGATTTCATTTTCTTGGGCTCCAAAATCAGTGTGGATGGTTACTGCAGCCACGAAATTAAAAGACACTTCCTCCTGGAATAGCTGTGACAAACCGAGGCAGTTAATAAAAAGCAGAGACATCATTTTTGCCAGTGAAATTCCATACAGTCAAACCTATGATTTTTCCAGTAGTTATGTATGGATGTGAGAGTTGGACCATAAAGAAGGCTGAGTGCCAAGGAATTGACACTTTCGAACTGTGGTGCTGGAGAAGACCCTTGAGAGTCCCCTGGATGTTAAGGAGATTAAAGCAGTCATTCTTAAAGGAAATCAGTCCTGAATATTCATTGGAAGGACTGATGCTGAAGCTGAAGCTCCAATATTTTGGNCTGAGTGCCAAGGAATTGACACTTTCGAACTGTGGTGCTGGAGAAGACCCTTGAGAGTCCCCTGGATGTTAAGGAGATTAAAGCAGTCATTCTTAAAGGAAATCAGTCCTGAATATTCATTGGAAGGACTGATGCTGAAGCTGAAGCTCCAATATTTTGGCCACTTGATGCGAAGAGCTGAATCTTTGGAAAGGACCCTGATGCTGGAAAAATTTGAAGGCAAGAGAAGAAGAGAGCGACAGAGAATGAGATGGTTGGGTGACATTACCAAATTAATGGATGTGAGTTTGAACAAACTAAGAGAGATAATGATGGACAGAGAAGCCTGGTGTGCTGCTGTCCACGGGTTGCTAAGAGTCAGACACGACTTAGCGACTGAACAACCGTAACAACACCGTCAGCTTACTACTGTTTCTTCAGTGAAACTCTTCTCCCTGAAGCTGTGAGCGAGTTTCTTACTCTGGTACGCAATGAGCATTTTTTTCTATATCTCATATTACCGATACTATTGGCCCTGTCTCCTTTTGATATTCTTTCCTTTCTTGACTTTATATCATTTATTTTTTATTTTCTTTTGACCTCTCCTGCCAGTTTTGTTTCAGTTACCTTTAAAGTATTTCTTAATTTAGAGAGCTCTCCTGCTATTAATTTTTAGAGGTTAGCATCTATTCTGGTTATTTATTGTTGTGTAACAGACATTTCCAAAAGCTAAATTGAGAACTGTCTATCTACTTATACTTACATGAAGATATACTTTATATCTCCAGTTGTATATTGTATTAATATATAGTATATATGTGAATATATCTATACCTATATGAAGTTAATATAGAAAATTTTAATTTTATTTTCACTGAAATATATTAATAGGTGGCATATGTTTGTTTTGGATGTACTACGTAGTGATTTTACATTTGTATACATTATGAAATGATCACTATGATTAGTCTAGTAATCATCTGTCCCCATACAGAGTTATTGCAAAGTTATTGGCCATATTTCTTATGCTCTATATTGTATCTCGGGATTTATTATGTAACTGAAGGTCTGTACCTCTGAATTCCCCTTCACCTATTTTACAAACTCCCCAAACTCCTTCCTTCTGGTAACCACATGTTTGTTCACTGTATCCATGAATTTGTTTTTGTTTTATTTTTTTCCTTAGATCCCACATACAAGTGATATCATGCAGTATTTGTCTTTGTCTGACATTTCACTCAGCCCTCTAGTTTCATCCATATTGTCACAAGTGGCAAGTTTTAATTTTTATATTGCTAAGTAATATACCAATGTATATATAGGTATGTTTTGTAAGTCAACATTTTAGGCAGTGCTTGACTCGGTAATTTTTCTGTTGTACACTGGCTGGAATCACTTGGTAGTGAATAATTGAATAGAGTCTGGTGGGTCTAGAGTCCACTCAATTAGTAGAACTTTTTTACTCAAATGCCTGACTTTTTCATGGGAATGGCAGCAGGCTGACTCAGCCAGGCCTTCCCCTTCAGGACCTCCCCATGTGATCTCTCAAGAAGAGGAATGGACTTCTTATCTGGTGGCTCAGGTTTCAGAGAAACTAAGGAATAATCTGCTCATCATTGATGATTAATACCTGTCTTCTTGACTGGGCTAAGGAATGCCCAGTAAATGGTAAAACATTATTTCTGGATATGTTTGTGAAAGTATTACAGGAAGAAACTAGCATTTAAATTCTGAGTAAAGTAGATATGCCTTCATGATGTGAATGGCATCATCCAATGTATTGAGGGCCTGAGTATGAAAAAAAAGATGAAGGAAGGGTAAACTGCTGTCTCTGGTTGCGCTGGGACATCTGTCTTCTCCTTGGACACTGATGCTCCTGGTTCTCAAACCTTTGGCTTGAAACTGGAACTTACACCATTGGCCCCTCCGATTCTCAGATCTTCAGGTTTGTACTGGATCTGCGTCACTGGCCTTGGCATGTTCTGAGACATTTTAGTCTCCATAATCATGACTTGATTCTACATAATAAATCCCTCTGTATTTGAAGAGATCTTATTGGTGGTATTTCTCTGGATAACCCTAATACATCACCCTCTTAAAGACTAGGCTAGAAATTGGCTTTGTGTTTCTTCTGGTATACCCTATTGGTCAAAACTACCTAATGGGTAAAACATGTCTTCTCATTGTTGCTTTAATTTTTATATGCTTAACTATTATTCTGAGTTTCCTTTAATATGCCTATCTACCATTAGCTTTTCTTCTTCAGAGATTTGGCTGTTTTAATAATTTGTCTATTTTTTTTTAAATTTTGGCTGCACTAGTTCTTTATTATGGTACCTGGACTTTCCACTGCAGCATGGAAGCTTCTCTAGCTGTGGTATGTAGGCTCAGTTGCCTTGTGGCATGTCGGATCTTAGTTCCCTGAGCAGGGATTGAACCTGCATCTCTAATACTTTATTTTTTTACTAAGTTTTAAAAATTTGTCAGATATCCTTGCTTATTTAGAGACATTAATTCTTTGCTTAGTATATGTTTTACAAATATTTTCTTCCTACTTGTAACAACTTTTGTTCAGTTTATGGTATAATATAAAAAAATATCAGTATAGTCAAATTTGTTCAATTCCTCCCTTAATAGCTTTTGAGTTCCCTGTCTTGCTTAGAAAGAATTATATAAAGATTTGTGGCACCACAGTTTGCTAATAGCTGTATAAAATAAACACACCTTCTATAATGTTCTTTAAAGTAAATAAAATTATCATAAACATGTCTCCCTATTGAATTCAGTTTAGAAAAACTCTATTATAGTGATATATGGACACTAACTTGAAGGATTGATTAGCACAAGAAGCAGAAGCCTTTACATGAACCAGGCTTTGAAAGAGATGTTGTTATCCCCTAGTATTTTCATTTAAACCAGACTCCCAGCAGCCATGTGTCTTTCTCTCTGTGTTTGGGTGACGTGGGGGCAGGAAGAAAAGCCTCTTTCCTTCTTTCTCAGCTTATTTAATGTTGGCAGACCTTTGTCTCCAGTCCTCTGGGAGAAGTCCATTCAAAGTCTGTGCTCCTCTCTTATATGCTAACTTCACACTGCTGCTAAGTTGCTTCAGTCGTGTCCGACTCTGCGCGACCCCATAGACGGCAGCACAACAGGCTCCTCCATCCCTGGGATTCTCCAGGCAAGAACACTGGAGTGGGTTGCTGTTTCCTTCTCCAGTGCATGAAAGTGAAAAGTGAAGGTGAAGAAGCTGCTCAGTCGTGTCCAACTCTCAGCAACCCCATGGGCTGCAGCCCACCAGGCTCCTCCATCCATGGGATTTTCCAGGCAAGAGTACTGGAGTGGGGTGCCATCGCCCTCTCCAACTTCACACTATCTTTAGATATTCTTGATTTCACTTCTACTGAAGTCTATCCCCTCCCCAGTCTGCCTCTGCTTCAGGTCAGCATCTGTAGCCTTCTGTTTATGCCACTCATGAGTTTCTAGTTTGGGCTAGAGTCAGTCTTTCTGCCTGTGCTGAAGCTCCTGTAGCTGGTGGTCACTGTTGGCAACTCAAGTCTTTGGGTTCCTTTGAGTCCACTCTGATTGAACAGCACAAAAAGTGAATGAGAGGCCAGCTTAAGGTTAATGACAAATGCAATTACACATAATTACTTCTCCTTTTGTTAAGAAACGATGTTAGTTCTCAGGAGTCAGAAATGGAGTTTTTTACAAAACTCTCTTCCTGGCCATAACTCAGTGAACATGTTCACTGACCATCCCCTTCTTGCAATCCCTCTCCCTTGTCTAGGCTACAAGATTACTTTTTTTTCTCTTCTAAGTGGTCCCAGTGAGGCCAGCAATAGAGAACCCTCATGGTATGATGGTTGAAGTCAAATCAAACTGGGACCTAATCTCAGCTCTGCTGCTTATTAGAATAAGGTTATTAACCTTCTTTGATGCCTATGAAATATTAACGTGGATCTTATGTTGTAAGATTGCATTCAGAATTACTGATAATGCATGAAAATTCATCCAGAACAACTCTTGACTCATTGTCAATTGTTCAGCAAAATGGTAAATTTATTGTACTGTATTTCTTTAGAATATCTTAGTCCATACATAGGGACTTGTCTATGTTTTTTAATAGTTACTCTCAAAGGCTTTTCTGAATGATAAATTATCTCTAGGGTGTATTGGGACCATCTCAGCACTCCCAGAGTGGAAGCATGTTTGAAAAGATTCAAACAGTATTCCAGTTCAGTTCAGTTCAGTCTCTCAGTCATGTCTGACTCTTTGTGACCCCATGAACTGTAGCATGCCAGGCCTCCCTGTCCATCACCAACTCCTGGAGTCCACCCAAACCCATGTCTATTGAGTCGGTGATGCCATCCAACCATTTCATCCTCTGTTGTCCCCTTCTCCCCCTGTGGAAGTATTTCAGAGCCACATTAATTTCTACATTTTGTATCTCCTATTTCTCTCATTGGTCTGCATCACTGAAGATAGATATGCTTTATATTAATGAAGACAAATGTGTTTTAACTTATTCCACTATAGAACTTGTACATTTACCTGAATCTAGAAATAGAAAAATTCCAAAGATGTTTATAGGCTTTTTTGTGACTTAAATCTTATGTTTATGGGTGAGATTTTAACCAGGACAGACATAATTAGTTGAATTTCAAATTATAAGTCTAGACCCTCAGCTCTGAAGCTTGAAATTGCTAGTCAAATTTTGATACAGAATCCTTTACCCAAACTATTATTAGACCAAGTGTGAAAAGAGAAAATAAATTATCAAAAGGTAGTTTATTAAAACATCTCTAATGTGTCCCATTTCTTTGTAAGATGCTTATACCTCTTTGTCCAAGATCAATTTCCAAATGTTGCATCCCTAAAAAGTTCAAAAATCAAACAAAAAATATTTTATCTATCACTTATCTGAGCCCTCCACAGAGGCATGCCTAGATCCTATCTCTGTTTTTCCCAGGAAACACTCTCAAATGTTACAGCAAAGATGCTTAGCTAGTTTCCTGTTATCCTTACACTCTGGCCTGTACAAGTCTAATCATTCTATTCTAATTGCTTGATCCTTAACTGTAATTAGTACTACCAGCTGTGCCCTCTCCTGGGCTTTCTTGACATAGTTTAGCCCATATGAACACTAATTAGAGATACTGGGATTGATCACATATCTCCCCTACACAGTTTCTGCCATTGACATGATCAGTTGTTGCATATAAATGTCCCACTTCACATAAGGGGTAGAGGGAGCTTGCTTCACTGTTTCTTGTTATAGGAGTAAAATTCCTGGCCTGAATGATCTGACAAATCTAATAGGGTCAATGAAGAACATTTCCTAGCACTTATGCACAGTTCATGCCATTGTTTTCTCCCAACATTTCATGAATGTTATATATCCTTACTAATTTTGAATTGGTTAGAGATTTCATGAAATTTTTTTTGTCTTAGTTTCACAATCTCCAAGGTAGTTATCTTAGTGCCTTAATGTTTTGAATTCTCACAATTTTCTCTTGTATATTGCAGTCTCCCTTGCATTTAGACCCACTTTTAGGAAATTCAGAAAATTCTAACTTGAGATCTAAGCTGCAGAGGTTGTTTATTCTATTCATTGTAATCTGCCCTCTGCATACTGAACGACTTACTCATGTACTGGTTGAAATATGATTGTGTAACTCCTTCATGTGTGTGTCACCAGATTTTAGTCACTCGATGTATAGAGGCTAAATTACCATTTACTATTTCTAGATTCAACATTCTCTATTGGCTGAAAGCTCCCAACCCAAACTATATAGCTATCGAGTTTTTTTTTTTTTCTTTTTTTCACAGAGAGAAAAGTATACAGAAATTCAAGCAACAAAAGGTTAATCAAAGAACACTGAAGCATTAAATTATTATAAATATAACCACAGTGTCATCATATTCCTAAAATGACAGTCAAAACTGAATAATCATAAATGTCAAAAACAGGATTGATTTTGCCATTATAGTATCATTTATTTATCAGAGGATGCTCTTTATTATCTAGTAATCCACAAAATGTCCTTTACTCAGCAGGACATCAGCAGATTTGTGGTTTTGATTTAGGACACTTAGAACACCTGGAAGCAAAATCCTTTTGTGTGTGTGTGTGTGTGTGAGTGTCTGAGTACTTAGGCACAGAATGTGTATGAGTGTGTATGCACAGTCAGATTTCATTAAAAAAAATTCTTTTACATGTTGGATTGGAGAAGGAAATGGAAACCCACTCCAGTGTTCTTGCCTGGAGAATCCCAGGGACGGGGGAGCCTTGTGGGCTGCCTTCTATGGGGTCACACAGAGTTGGACATGACTGAAGCGACTTAACAATAACAGTCAGGCAGTAAGAACAGAAATAATCTTGAAAATGGCCTCTTGTACAAAGGGACTATGAACATGGACATAATTTAATTACATATCTCAGGGCTTACTTTCTGCTATCATAAATAGGGTTCAGCAACCAAGACAAGGTAAATGCATTTGTATTCTCAAAAAGTGGCAGAAAACAGTATATTGGTTATTATTGGTTTTCATGAAATGACAAAAATTGCTTTCATAGCTAAACTTTGTATTACAGCTGTGTGGTACCAACTATGAATTAAAGGCTTCATGCTTGTAGTTTTCATTGGACACCAGTAGATGGCAGATTTATTTACTTTAATATTAGGCCAGCTCTATCCTATTTCTTTTCTAATGAACAGGAAATTTTAAAATCTTGGATTTATCATCTGTTGATACTTTATGGACAGATTATAGCCTTATTCAGCTATAAAACTCACAGTAGTTTTCACAAACGAATAGTTGGAATATGATGATTAGTTTCTGCTTGGGAAATTGAAATAGATCAGAGTTGTGCTTATAAGATACCTTTTGTCAATGTGTTCTTGGGGGCAAGGTTCAGATGGAAGGGATTTTTTTTTTTTTTTTTAACCAAATAGTAATTCATGTAAGTTTCAGACAAGGAAATTGAAATCAACAGAATGCCTGAAGTCAAAGGATGAGAAAAATTGGACCAAGTGTCCAAATGGAAGTTGCGTGATCAAGAAGAGTTTTCAAGTCAAGAAAATTACAGACTAGAGCCTGAAAGTGAAAGTGAAAGTGAAGTCATTCAGTCATGTCCAAGTCTTTGCAACCCCATTGACTGTAGCCCAACAGCCTCCTCCATCCATGGGATTTTCCTGGCAAGAATAATGTAGTGTGTTGCCATTTCCTTCTCTAGGGGATCTTCCTGACTCAGGGATTGAATCCAGGTCTCCTGCATTGCAGGCAGACTCTTTACCATCTGAGCCACAAGGGAAGCCCTAAATAAGGTCAAATCTAGGTTCAAGACAGTTTAACTCTTAGTCTGTATACACTGTATTAATTTCCTATTGCCACTGTAACAAATAATGCACACGGAGTTGTTTAAAACCACAGAAATATATTAAGTTCTGGAGGTCAGAAGTTCAAAATGGGTCTCACTGTGTCAGCAAGGCTGTGATCCTTTCAAGGGGTAAGTCCATTTTCTTATTTTTTAAAAGTTTTTAGAGGCTTTGAAATTCCTTAGATCAGAGCCATTTCCATTTTCAAAGCCAGTAGTGTTCTGTGGACTCTTCCTCAAAGTAGATCACTGTTGACTCTCAACAACTACCTTCCTCGCTCTCTCTCATAACGACCCTTGTGATAACAATATACTCACCTGGATAATACAGGATAAATCTTTCCATCACATGCCAGCTGATTAGCAGCCTTAATTACTCTAGTTCATCCTGAAACATTAATTACTGTTTCTGTTTAACAGTCTATATCTACAGGTTCTGAGAATTATGGTTTGGACAACTGTGGAGTCATTATTCTGCCTACCATAGACATTGAGCCTTTGCCTCTCATTGCTGGCAGGATAGACAAGGTTGAAATAGTCTGGACATATGGACTGAATATGTGTTGTTCAGTCACCAAGTCATTTCTGACTTTTGTGACCCCATTAACTACAGCATGCCAGGTGTCCCTGTCCTTCACTATTTCCTGGAGTTTGCTCAGTCATTCTCATTGAGTCAGTGATGCCATCCAGCCATCTCATCCTCTGTCATCCCCTTCTACCCCTGCCTTCAATCTTTCCCCAAATCAGTGTCTTTTCCAATGAGTTGGCCCTTTGCATCAAGTGGTCAAAGTATCAGAGCCTCAGCATCAGTCCTTCCAGTGACTATTCAGGGTTGATTTCCTTTAGGATGGACTGGTTTGATCTCTTTGCTATCCAAGGGACTCTCGAGAGTCCTTTCCAGCACCATAGTTCAAAAGCATATGTATAACCTTGCAAAATTCATATGCTGAAATTCTAACTGCCAATGTAATGGTATTAGGATGTGGGACCTTTTGGAGGTAATTAGATCATGAGGGTGGAACCCTCATGAATGGGATTAGTTCTCTTCTAAAAGAGACCCAAGAGAGAGCTCTAATTCATTTCTCACCATGTAAGGAGGGCAGAGCTAGAGGATGGCAGTCTGAAACCTAGAAGAGGGCCCTCACCAGATCCTAACTATGGTGGTAGCCTGATCTTGGACTTCCAGCACCCAAAATTATGAGAAAGAAAAGTCTATTGTTTATAAGCTATCCAGAAAAGGAAATGGCAACCCACTCCAATACTCTTGCTTGGAAAATTCCATGGACAGAGGAGCCTGATAGGCTACAGTCCATGCGGTTGCAAAGAGTTGGACATGACTGAGCGACTTTACTTTCACTTTTCTTTTTCATATGGTATTTCACTAAAGTAACCAAGATGACTGAGATAGATTGTAAAAGTAGACAGATTGGACCAAATAAACATACAATTCTGTGGTTGCTGCTGCTGCTGCTGCTGCTAAGTCACTCCAGTCGTGTCCGACTCTGTGCGACCCCACAGACAGCAGCCCACCAGGCTCCCCCGTCCCTGGGATTCTCCAGGCAAGAACACTGGAGTGGTTTGCCATTTCCTTCTCCAATGCATGAAAGTGAAAAGTCAAAGTGAAGTCGCTCAGTCGTGTCCGACTCCCAGCGATCCCATGGACTGCAACCTACCAGGCTCCTCCATCTGTGGGATTTTCCAGGCAAGAGTACTGGAGTGGGATGCCATTGGTTTATATAACTTAAAGTTTAATTCTCTGCACAATGATGACAACTGGAGTTAAGGGACGACTGGATTGGCATCACTTGCCTTGTTGTGAGTTGTTTAAATAGCAAGCACAAACTTTTTGTGATTCTTTTTCGTTCTTTTGAATAAGAAGCATCTTTTCAACAGTTTTTCATACTATATTGATATCTTGGATGTATCTGTTTCCCTTGAAGTCAAAGAAAATAAAAATTATGACTTTGCTTATAATTTACTTATTTATTCAAATTGAGAGGCTCTTTGTGCCATTTCCTGTGTTGACATTTAGAACCTCAACTCTGATTTTGCTAATATAGTCACTCAGATCATTGTGACATTCATAAAGTTCTAATAGCTAAGAAGTCTTATCAAATAAGATTCTTGTCAATTAATAGACAATTGATCAAAAATTATCTCAGGGTTCATGGATATCCTGTATTTTCAATGGTTTTCAAACTTATTTCTACAACAGAATTATCTGGGGAGCTTTAAGAAATAATAAATATGGAGTTCACACCAACCAATTAAGTTAAAATCCCTGGAGATGAGGCCTAACTGTTAGTATTATTTGAAAGCTCCCCAGGTATTCTGAATGTGCAGCCACAGTTAAGAACCTCTCTGTCTAGGTTTTTTTTTTTTTTTTTTAGTCCTGTCTCTTATACACATCTTATTTTTTATTCTTCTCTTGTCTGTCTTTCTTCCCCTGTACTCTGGGTTTGGCTGAAAGATTACCTTTTCCATGTAATAGAGGGAGTTAATTGGAACCCTCTGTTTTTATTGAAGCTGCCAGGCTCTATTTCCTGTAGAAAAACAAACTGGCTTATTCCTGACAGCCACTGCTTTACCTGTTTCTCTGAATCAATAGATAAATAAAGGTACAAACATATTCAAACAGATAACAGTAAAGGTTTCTCCACAGGCACCAAGAAGTTTTAAATTATTCAAGTGTTCTATATTTATTGATGATAATGTTTTTAACAAAGAGATACTGAGTTATGATTACCATAAACCTCTGGCAAGTTTATTATTTCAAGTCAAAACTATACGTTCAATTTGAGTCATTTGCATTTATCTCTTTATCACTTGAAACCAGCCATATTTAAGCTACTTGGAACTGGCTTCATAACAGTTTACTATTGTGTATAATGTTTGGACATGAATAATGTTAAAGGCACCATGAGATGTCACAGCAATTAGATACCTCTTGTGTCATGGCACCTCTGAATGCTATTTTACTTGCAGTGCTTTGTGTATCACAAATATCTGGTAGATTCTGTGCAATGACATTATAGTATTTTATTACAGGCAGTTCTGAATAACATCTTATTACAGGCTTGGAAGAAAAGAAAGTTAATTTATTTGCCTCATATGTGTGTAGTTAACAATGTAATTGTGCTTTTTCATGCCAATAGATTTTTGCCTTTCTTTGTATGTTAATGGATTTGGTAATTTAAAAAATATATATTTTTAATACGTGTATATGTATGGCTGAGTCCCTTCACTGTTCACCTGAAACTATCACTACATTGTTAATTGGTTATACCTCAATACAAAATAAAAAGTTCAACATATATATATATACAGTGAATATACTACTACACAAAGTTGAACATTATATACAAGGCTTCTCCTTTAAGGCTTATTGAATCTCCTGCTAATGGATAATTTCTATTTTTTAGTGGTGTTTCCAGAGTGAGAGCTTGGGCTGCATACATATGACAAATTTGTCTGTGTCTAAGCTTGTCCTTGGAGAAGGCACTGGCGACCCACTCCAGTACTCTTGCCTGGAAACTCCCATGGACGGAGGAGCCTAGTAGGCNCTCCTGCTAATGGATAATTTCTATTTTTTAGTGGTGTTTCCAGAGTGAGAGCTTGGGCTGCATACATATGACAAATTTGTCTGTGTCTAAGCTTGTCCTTGGAGAAGGCACTGGCGACCCACTCCAGTACTCTTGCCTGGAAACTCCCATGGACGGAGGAGCCTAGTAGGCTGCAGTCCATGGGGTCGCGAAGAGTCGGACACGACTGACGTGACTTAGCCGCAGCAGCAGCAGCAGCAGCAACAGGCTTGTCCTGAATGCTCACCGAATCAGCCAACTGAGAGCTAATTTATATGTTAACTAAGAGTCTGAAGTACATGTGGACCCCCAGGACTAAGACATCAAACCTACAGTGAAAGAATGGTCTCTCCTTCATTGCAATGTCCTCAGAGGGGAAAGGAGTCATCCTGAGGAAAGAGAGGGTTGAGGTATATTATGGTAGATGGAGAAACCAAGGTTTAATATATCTAACACATCCCATTCTAAGACACTGAGATTGTCTCCCAACCCCCACGCTGGTGTCAAAGCAAAAATTGCACTGATAAATTTAGATAAGCAAGGAAGACTATTTCTGACTATTGAGACAGGGGCAAGAGACTAAACTCAACTACGCTGAAACAAAAGATGAAGGGTTTTTGAGCACTTTAGTGATAGACTTCAGATAAGTGTTAGTTGCTCTGTTGTGTCCGACTCTTTGCGACCCCATGGACTGTAGCCCACCAGTCTCCTCTGTCCAGGGAATTCTCCAGGCGAGGATACTGGAGTGGGTAGCCATTCCCTTCTCCAAGGGATCTTCCTGACCCAGGGATCAAATCCAGGCAGATTCCTTACTATCTGAGCCACCAGAGAAGCCCTTTTGAGTACCGAAATGAGCTAATAGAAAAGTACTGATGGGCATTGGGGAATAGGTTGATCAGTGAGATGCTGAACACATTGAGTTTTCTGGGTTTGCAAATATTTCTCTCTGCTATTACACCATCTGTGTTTGCTAATTGGCAGCCATCAAAGTTAGGCTCCCATTTCCCCACAGAGACTAGAAGACTGGGATGCCATATATTTCAGTGTTTACATTTCAAAGATATGTTTCCAAAGTCCTTGAGAAGGACATTTCCTGGGTTGTAAAACTGGCAAGAGTCTAGGAGAAGAATTACATACATTTCAAAGCAGAAGAAAAAGAATTCCCAATTTCAAATTCTCTAAAGTAGATGCACGAAGAAAAGGGAGGTCAGGGGCTTATAGTCAGGAAAAAATCTGTTTAAGTTTTAGGCTGAGGGCAATGTTAGTCCATCTTTGACACAGGACAAGTGATGAAGTCTCAAGGACAGGTGACCTCCATAAAGAGTGATTCAAATAAAAAGTTATGCTGTGAAATCTTCAGTAATAAAACAAAGATACAGGACAGAGCTAAAGGAGAAAGGGACATTTCTCAATGTCATGTTTGCACTGTAATCATTGAGGCAGAAAGAAGAAATTCTCTTTCAGGACTGATGAAGAGCAAGAGTCCAGGAAAGATCAATAGGAAGTTATGGCAGAGCTGATGCCAGGCACCTATTGGGGGAGAAGGTTTAGTTCTCCATTTGGTTAGAGTGACAACCATGGTGACAAGCCTAAAAAAACCACTGGAAGTAATGAGAGGTGGCAACTACTTCTCATGGACACATGCGAGCACACCATGAACTGCTGTGGATCAAAGGAAGGTATTTGGAAATTTCTATGGTTTCAGTGACATTGTTGAGAGAGGTGATGCTAGGACGTTTCCTTATTTTTCTTCTTCTGATTCTGTGGTATCATTCAGATTGGTGTAATTTTTGGAGCAGTATATTATACTGAAAAATAATATATACTATACTGACAAATAGTTTATTTATAAATATTGTTCAAATAAAAATGCCTATTTCAGTTTTGCCACTTAAGTATAAGACCCCCTGGAGGAGGGAATGGCAACCCATCCAGTACCCTTGTTTGGAGAATCCCACGGAGAGAGGATTCTGGTGGAATATAGTCCTTGGAGTTGCAAAGAGTTGGACAAGACCGAAGGGACTGAGCATGCATGTACACATGGAAACTTGAACAAGTTACTTACATTCTCTGTGTTTAGTTTTATTTTTTGTGTGAGATAAAAACAAAGATAGTTATTGCTCATTATTAGTGCAATAATTAAATGTATAAAAGCATAAAGCCCAGTACCTGGTACATGAAAAACCACCTGTAAATGTAAATTCCTTCTCTATTACTTTCCCATAAATGTACAGAGATGATGATGTATCAAACATATCCAATTATCTAATTACTCAAGAATTTAATTAATATAAAAAAACTTGCCCATAATATTTACTTTCCTTAGATGGTATCTATTCATACAAAGTTTAGAGACTTTTAGAAAGTTTAGAAAGCCTCCAGATTAAGATACCTGAACCCCTTGGCCTCAATTAGTTGTATAATTCAGATGAAAAAGATACAGTTATTTTCTTCACATAATGGCCTCAATTCTCTGAGATATTTTGCATGTTTAGACATGACTAGTGAGTCAGGAAAACTGGATAAAAGTCTGCAATTTGCAATGAGAGTATAAATAAATTCCAATAACAAATTTTGACAAGAGGAAATTTCATCATGCAATAACTAATATATTTGCAAGAAATCTCTAACTTTTCTTATGCTCACTGAAAGAATAAAGATACTATATTGTATAAATTGAACATCACTAATTTTATGAGTGATAACCTAAATAAATTAGTGATAACTAATTTTATTAGTATAACCAATAGAGCACATATAAAATTATGTAATCTAAATCCATGCTTTACAAGGATTTCATGACATTAAAATAGCATTGATAAAAAGTTATATTAAAAAGAGGGATAATTTTTGTGCCTATCTGCAGGTATATATGTATGTGTTATTGTGAGCTATGAACTGAATCTTACTGACTTTTTTGGGTCTCTTTACTAGGTATTTGAATTTTCCCTTCCATCCCTGGCTTTGTATAGCACCTGTTTCAGTGTAACTGTTTTCATGAGTTTCTCTAGGTAATTGGCTTCATGTGATTATGCTTTTCCCTGGCATCCATAGATACATATTAAATACTGCTATCTCAAATTTTTTTTTATCACACAGATGCAGGAAGATTATAAAAAATGACTGTGTTGAATTCTTGTGCCTTGAGCATTTCTTCTTTTAAAACTCTGTGTCTGAAAACCCATTTGCTTCTTTTGTGTCTACTAACACTCTCTCCTTGGGTTGTAGGCAGGAAGCTGTGATAATGTTAACTTACATGGCAAAAGGACCTTTGCAGATATAATTAAGGATAAGAACCTTGAGTTAGGGAGATTAGACCAGATTATTCAAGTGTATCCAATCTAACCATACACGTTTTTAAGGTGGAAAGCTTTTCTGGGCTGAAGTCAGAGAAAGAGCAATGACCACTGAAGAACGACCAGAGAGAAGAGACATTTCTGGCTTTGGAGACAGAGGACAGGAATGTGGAAGATGGGGCTAAGGAATGCAGGCACCCTCTAGAAGCTGAAAAAGGGAAGGGAACAGATTTTCTCTTAGAGCATCCAGAAGAGAATGTAGACCAGCTGACATCTTGATTTCAGCCTACTGAGATGGTGTTAGTATTCTGACCTACAGAACTATAAAAAATAATGAGTTTGCATTGTTTTAAGCCACTAAGTTTGTAGTGATTTTGACAGCAGCAGTAGAAAAATTGCACACTTACAACCACACATACAATCTACAATCTTGGTGCAAGCTGGTTGATAGGCATGGAGGGCGGGGAGAGGCTTTAAATATTCTGTTTTATAATTCAAACTTAAGGGCTGCCACTTTGCTGCAATTCCACCGAAAAGACTAACTTGAACAGCTCTCAAGACCCATTCTGGGCACATCTTCCTTTCCCCAGAACTATTCTTTGTACACAACATGCCTTACGTTTTGGGGTTGTTTGTAAAATCTTTCTGGTCATGCTGCTAAGTTTATACATTGCTAAGAATCTGCAGATTGTGTGGTTAACATCAACTGGTTAACCTGCTCACTCAACCTGTGATTTCTCATCACTCAACTCTTCCTAATTGAGCTGAGGGAGAGGAGACCTTAATTTGTTCCTGTTGTCTTTATTATTTCTGTTTATC
>SJYX01021701.1:659438-677451 GCA_006410675.1 Oreotragus oreotragus
TCTAAGGAGGGGATTGTTTATTTGCTAAAATAAAAAAAGTGATTGAAAATTAATGCTGTTTTAAAAGATTTACTTCCTTTGTGAGGAGATTCATTCTTCATTCAGAACATATTTATTAGTGAATCGCATATGCAGGAACTGTCCTGGAATCTGGGAGTTAAAAATCAATGATACTTGCCCTGAGTGCCATGTAATTTTCCTGAAATGTTCTTTTCTTTGGTATCCATATGGCGCTTTGCTCTCATCATGCCCTTTAGGCAGTTATTCAAATACGCGTCTCAGTAAAGGCGGTCCTGGTCCCCTTATCTAAATTTTCAACCATACCCTACACACTTAACTTCCTTTCTTGTTTTTCCTCTCTCAGCAATTATTGTCATCTACCTACTTTCCTTACCTGTCTTATTTATTGTCTCTCACATTGGAATATATTAATAAGAACCTTAAAAGAGGTATTTGTCTTTTTTGTTAGATTTATAAGTCTTGGCACTTAGAATAATACCTAACACTTAACTGATGCTGAATAAATAAATGGTGAGTAATGGAAGAATGGCTGAACTACCATTACAACCCTTAGACAACAAATGATCCTTTTTTGCTGCCTATGAGGATATGATTCACCCTTCAGGTGACCATCAAGGATGTGTTTTTTTGTTTGTTTGTTTTTAATCAAATATTTATTTGAAATCCTAGGGAGGAGATTCTTTACCATTTTAATTCTGGAGCTTAACTCAGCAGCCAGAATAGTGAAAATGAAGTGGCAAAAGGAAAGTCCATATGAGGAATAAATGAAAACATACATCACTAGCATTTTATATGGATTGAGCAGTGCATGTGTAGCATGCTCAGTTGTGTCCAACTCTTTGTAACCCCATGGACTTTAGCCCACCAGGCTCCTCTGTCCACGGTATTTTTCAGGCAAGAATACTGGAGTGGGTTGCCATTTCCTACTCCAGGGGATCTTCCCGACCCAGGGTTCAAACCCATGTCTTCTTTCTCCTTTGTCTCTTGCACTGACAGGCCGATCTTTCCAACTTCACCACTGGGAAGCCACCCAGAAAATATAAGTATATTCTACCATATTTGCAGTGAATGCAGTATGTTTCTGTGGCATCCCTTATACCACTGACTTGACCCTCAGAACATTTTTAATCAAATATTTATTTGAAATCCTAGGGAGGAGATTCTTTACCATTTTAATTCTGGAGCTTAACTCAGCAGCCAGAATAGTGAAAATGAAGTGGCAAAAGGAAAGTCCATATAAGGAATAAATGAAAACATACATCACTAGCATTTTATATGGATTGAGCAGTGCATGTGTAGCATGCTCAGCTGTGTCCAACTCTTTGTAACCCCATAGACTGTAGCCCACCAGGCTCCTCTGTCCATGGTATTTTTCAGGCAAGAATACTGGAGTGGGTTGCCATTTCCTACTCCAAGGGATCTTCCTGACCCAGGGATCAAACCCATGTCTTCTTTCTCCTTTGTTTCCTGCATTGACAGGCCAATCTTTCCAACTTCACCACTGGGAAGCCACCCAGAAAATATAAGTATATTCTACCATATTTTCAGAGAATGCAGTATGTTTCTGTGGCATCCCTTATACCACTGATTTGACCCTCAGAACAACTTTTTTAAGAAAAGCATACAATGTGTTCCAGAAAGCTTTTAAAGAAAATAAACCAAAAATCTCAAAGGTTTAAGATGATTTGGTCAAGGTTATAATGGTGGCTCAGGTGGTAAAGAATATACCTGCAATGCAGGAGAACCTGGGTTTGATCACTGGGTTTGGAAGATCCTCTGGAGGGGGGCATGGCAACCCACTCTAGTATACTTGCCTGGAAAATCCCCATGGACAGAGGAGCCTGGTGGGCTACAGTCCATGGGGTTGCAAAGAGTCAAACACGACTGAGTGAAGAAGAACACACACATATACATGCTGAGAGTGGTAAGGTTGAGTTGATTCAGGCCTAATGGAGTCTTTATACAAACCATCTGTCTCATCAGATGCTGAGTGCTCATCAGTATGATGCTGAAGTTTAGTTTACTAACCCCTAAAACATTGTCTGGATTTTTTTTGCAAACCAGAACTGTTCTGGTCCTATAGTGCTTGCTTTATTTTTCTTCTTTCCTCTTCATTTCTCTTCTCTTCCCCCTTACCTTTAATTTTTTCTTTTCTTTTCTCTATCTACATCTGTCCTTCAATAATCCAGAGGAAAAAGTGGTACTAAAATTTATGTTAGTAGCAAAAAAATGTTCATAAGTTCATATTGCATTGATGGGGAAAACAAAGGGCTGCTTCTGCCCAATGTGCAATAGTAATTCTTGTCTTCCATCTCTCCAGTAATTTTCCTTAGCCATATCACCATAGTGGCAGCTCTCTGTTTAGAATTAAGCAAAAGGAAAGAAGAAGTGGAGAAAATTTTGCTTACTATTTGCTTTCACTATGGTCTTTCACCTAGGGACTTCCCTGGTGGCTCAGATGGTAAAGCGTCTATCTACAATGTGGGAGACCTGGGTTCGATCCCTGGGTCGGGAAGATCCCCTGGAGAAGGAAATGGCAACCCACTCTAGTACACTTGCCTAGAAAATCCCATGGACAGAGGAGCCAGGTGCAAGCTGCAGTCCATGGGGTCACAAAGAGTCGGACACNAAACATTTTCCTCTGTACAAGGGATGTAACCTTAATTTTCAAAGCAAATCCTCCTCATTCTTTAAATTTACAAATTTGGATTCCAGTTTATCCTTAATGGACTGACTTGTCACCAAGTGTCCCAGGCCAGTATTATCAACAGTCATCCTGTTTGTCAGCTTAGGTTTCACGCTTTGACTCTACAGAGAAATAATAATAAAAATATCATTATGATTCAAGGGAGAGTGACTGTAAGGTGGTAGCAAGTGATGGTCTTAGAAGAGTCAGTTTGCTCTCCTTAGCACTCTCGATTTAATCCAAGAAGGGGATATATTGGTTCCCTTTTCTCTAGTGACTGTCTCAGCAATTCCTACCAATTTCCCCTCATAGTATACAGAGTTAAGAACTTTCTACAACCATCACATGACAAAGAATTGATAAACCAGAGACTAATACATTTTTTTCTGAAATAGCCTCTCTACTCTTGATGTCCTCAATTTCTCCCTTTCTGATGAACCTTTCCCATCTGTAGATAAACAAATTTTAATAATGTCTTATCTTAAATAATAATAAATGCCAAAACCCATATAAAATGTAATCTAACAAAATATCATCTAAACTTGTTCCTTATTCCTTTCTAATTACTCTCTCATTTCTCTCCTGCATTTCCTAAAAAGAAAAAAAAAAAGTGCAACAAAAAAAACAGAAAACAAACTGTAAAAAAAGAAAAGAAGTTATCTCTAGTTATTATCTCTGTCTCTTTTAAATGCCAAAACCCATATAAAATGTAATCTAACAAAATATCATCTAACCTTGTTCCTTATTCCTTTCTAATTACTCTCTCATTTCTCTCCTGCATTTCCTAAAAAGAAAAAAAAAAGTGCAACAAAAAAAACAGAAAACAAACTGTAAAAAAAGAAAAGAAGTTATCTCTAGTTATTATCTCTGTCTCTTTAATTCTTTCTTCTACCTGCTCCAGTAATGATTTGATCATGACTACTCCACAGAGGCTGCTATTGCCAAGGTCATCCATAACCTTCATATTTCAAAATCCAACTAGAGTCGACTAAATTGTCTATTCCTCCTTTTTGAATCAGTTTTTCTCTTGGCTTCTATTCCATCTCCCTCTTCTGATCTTCCTCTTACCTCAAAGGCCCCCATATGACTTTTGACCTTTCTTTCTCTGATACCCTCATAAATGTTAGAATAATACAGGAATTCACCTGAGTCCTTCTTCACTCTTTTCACTGTTCCTCTTTTTATCCACAGTCTTCCTCGGAGATTTCACACAATCTCATGAATTTAAAGACTATCATTTCAATGATTTAAATAGGTAAGGTCCAATCCAGAACAATTCTTAGAATTCCAGACCCCTTTATTCAACTTCTTGCTTGATCGTTTTATTAAAAAACTATTGAAGTATAGTTGATTTACAATGTTGTATCAATTTCTGCTGTACACCAAAGTGATTCAGTTATATTAGTACATATACATATTCTTTTTCATATTATTTTCCTTTATGGTCCATCACAGGATATTGATTATAGATCCCTGTGCTATATAGTAAGATCTTCTTCACTTGCTTGAGCTTTCTATTTGAGATAGTAAACATCTCACAGTTAGCATGGTCAAAGCACAATTTTTGTTACAGTCACCTCCAACTTGTTTGTTCTATCCTATTGCTATGAACTCTTCAAGCATATACTCATTTGCTTCAGGAGAAAAATCTTTATTTTCTTTCTTTACACCTTGTATCCAATTCATCAGTAAGTCTCTCTGACTCTATCTCCAAAACACTGAATTTCACTTCTATCCAGCTCCACACTAATGCTCTGGACCTGTGCTACCATCTCCTGTATAAAAGGATGCAAAAGACTTTGAAAACTGGTATCTCGGGTTTCAGTTTTCAAATCAGTCTTCACACAGCAACCAGATAGTCCTTTGAAGAAGTGAATCTATTAATTCCTGTAAATCAAATTCCTCTTCCTGATTTACAAGCCATTTCCTTCTATTGTAATCTAATTTCATATCATTCTTAGCTTTACTCCGTCTCACCAACCCTGTTTTTCTATGTATATCTCAGCTTTCCCATACTTGGAATACTCTTTTCCCTGTTCTTTGAATGACTGTGTCCTTCTTAGTGTTTAAATAAGAACTTAGAGAAAACAACTCAATCACAATTATATATTTTCAGTATTTTTGTAACATTCATTATTGTAATGATTATTGTTCAGTCACTCAGTCGTGTCTGATTCTGTGACCCCATGGACTGCAATATGCCAGGCTTCCCTGTCCTTCACTGTCTCTTGGAGTTTGACCTAACTCATGTTCACTGAGTCAGTGATGCCATCGAACCATCTCATCCTCTGTTGCCCCCTTCTCCTCCAGCTCTCGCTCGATCTTTCCTAGCATCAGGATCTTTTCCAATGAGTCGGCTCTTTGCATCAGGTGGCCAGACTCTTCGAGCTTCAGCATCAGTCCTTCCAATGAATATTCAAGGTTTATATCCTTTAGGATTGACTGGTTTGATCTCCTTGCAGTCCAAGGGACTCTCAAGAGTTTTCCAGCACCGCAATTTGAAGGCATCAATTCTTTGGTGCTCAGCTTTCTTTATACATGACTGCTGTAAAAAAATGTAGCTTTGACTATACAGACCTTTGTTGTTAAATTGATGTCTTTGCTTTTTAATTATTTATTGCATATAGAGCTAATATTTCCATGAGAAGTATGACAACCTTGTATCTTTCATGAACTGTGATGTAGTGCTGTACCGAGTGCCTAGAACAGTGTCTGGCATGAAGTAAATAATTAATGATTGTCGAATAAGTGACTGTGTTGTGAACCTGGGCATTTCTGTGATTCAGCTGAAAAACCTAAGCTAGATAAGCTGACTACTTACAGCCACTGTGTATCAAAACTACCAAATTATTTTGATTAATGAGCTTGATGTCTCTGGAAGACAGAAATGTCTGAAATAGGTTCTAAAGAATGAATACAGTTCATTTAGACAGTGCTTTAAATTAATCTTTTTTCCACTACAATATGCTGGCATTTGAATGTATTTTAAAAATTGAAAAAGGCAAAGTTTAGTAAGAAAATACTATGTTTCTTAAAAAGTAACTTATTTTTAAAGATTTGCTCTGCTGGTAAAAACTATTTAATCTTCACCTTTTAAATAAAGAATTGTATCTTTAAAAATAAAAACAAAACAGCAAAATGTATGACAATCTTCCAACTTATGTACAACCTATCTGTTTTTGTTGCTGGTAGACTAGCAGCTGATGTATGATTTTGAGACTCTTTCTTGAAAGATTAATAAAAAATCCATATGAGATTCAAATCTAAATAAATAAAATCAAAGTACATGAAATTAAAACAAATGATATTTGTTTACAACTGCTCTATTAGAATGTAGGTTAGAAGGGGTGTGTTGTACTGTTTAGAATATTAAATTTTACTGGTTTGTATGCTTCAGAGAATCAGAGCTTATTACAGGTTGAAAATGAAAAAGCATTTAAACAAAACATAATGCCCTGAAGAAACAACAATACATTAGATAATGTAAAGAAACAAAACATTTTCATTTAACCTATTTTCATGTGTACTTTAAAAATGTGGACACCTTTTTCCCAAATATTTGTTTTGTAAAAGTGAGATCAATTTGAATGTAATTCATACACTCACTAGTTTTACTTTTGTCTTACTCTGTCCCAAGTATGTGCTTGTTTCAGCCAGATATATTATATACTAAAATAATAATAATAACAAATAAAATCCAATAATAGGCCCAGAGATAGACTACAAGAGGATGGAACCAGTTTCACAATTCTGCATTTCTATGTAACATAATGTAAAGATTTGTAGAGCTTTCATAACTATAAAACTCATAATCATATCCTTATATAAACACTTCATTTTACAGCAAAATTGCAATTACAAGAAAGCAGTGTGAACTGGGTAGATCTTTGAAAAATCTGAAAAATTAAAATTAGAATGAAAATGTCCCTAATGGTTAGAAAAAAATGGTGAGTCAAAGAGTATACATGATAGATTGGCTATTTTACTGCTTTAACTATATCTTCCTATGTTATTTTGAAAAAATGATTTTTCACTAGGGAAATAGTTTCTATCATTTGATGTATTGTGTATTCTCATCTATTCAGTATTGTAATGTGCAGAAAATAATGTTATTTTTTAAAAATTAATGTTCTATATTAAGTCAAGGGAGCAGCGGCTGTGCGTCGCTGAAGACTGAAGCTATCAAATTAAAAGATGCTTACTCCTTGGAAGGAAAGTTAAGACCAACCTAGACAGCATATTAAAAAGCAGAGGCGTTGCTTAGCCAACAAAGGTCTGTTTAGTCAAGGCTATCTTTTTTCCAGTAGTCATGTGTGGATGGGACATTTGGACTATAAAGAAAGCTGAGCACCGAAGAATTGATGCTTTTGAACTGTGTTGTTGAAGACTCTTGAGAATCCCTTGAACTGCAAGGAGATCCAACCAGTCCATCCTAAAGGAGATCAGTCCCAAGTGTTCATTGGAAGGACTGATGTTGAAGCTGAAATTCTAATGCTTTGGCCACCTGATGTGAAGAGAGGACTCGTTTGAAAAAACCGTGATGCTGGGAAAGATTGAAGGCAGGAGGAGAAGGGGATGACAGAGGATGAGGTGGTTGGATGACATCACTGACTCAATGGACATGAGTTTGGGTAAACTCCGGGAGCTGGTGATGGACAGGGAGGCCTGGCATGCTGCATGGGGTCTCAGAGTTGGACACAAGTGAGCGACTGAGCTGATTAAGTCATGAGTTTTAAATGCTCCAAAACATAAGATTATGGTCCTTTTGCAAACCCAGAAGGGAACATACAGGGATTTTTGCATCTGGAGAATGGAACTCAGAGTAAATGAGTAAGAAATAGATTCAGCATTCAATTTTCTTATTCTCTTTGTCTAGGCAGTTCTGAGCCTCTTGATAGAATGATTAAAAGATAAAAGAAGCAATACAAATAGGTAACGCTTTTGAATGCAGACAGCTCACGGTGGGAGAAAACTACAGTTAGATATGAATGTTAATATTCATAGTAAATAGAAGAGATATTAATGAGGTAATTAGCACCTCTTATTAATTTTTAAAATGCATAACTAAGACAATAAATGAACAGACATGATGACAAGCATTGAAGACAATCAAACATAAAATGCTAAGCAAGAGCTATTCCAAAAATAAAAACATTATTCCATTAAAGCAGTTACCAGATGCTTAATTGTTATTATGCTTCTAAATTTTTTAAACAAATAATTGTCTAGTTATGAAAGTAATATTTTAATGTGGAGAAGTTTGAAAATCTAAAAGTGTAAATGAGAAGATGAAATCCCCCATAGTGCTTCCACTCAAAGACAACCAGTTAGCAAACTTATTTTCTTCCTATCCTTTTTACATAGATACACAACAGCATTTAGGTAGGGAAAAGGGCAAGTTTTGGACATTATTTTATATAACATCTTATATTTAAATATTTTTATTACTACATGAGTAATGATTTTTAATTGTATAAGATATAATACTATAATTTGGCACATAGAGAAAATCAAAGCAAACCATAAGCCCACTGTGCAACAAATCCATTGTTCTTGTTAATGAACAGGTTGATTTATAACCTTATATTCTTTTTTTATGTTACTTCTCCATCCTTATCTACTCCCTCTTCCTACACTTAATTTTATTTCTCTGTTTGTATCTCACTGATGTTCTTGACTAATTGTTCTTGGTTTTTGGTTTAGCAGGATGTCCGTACAATTTATAATATGGTCTCTCCTCTTATCCCCAATTTCCATGCACAGGATTTTCCAGCTAATTTATGTACTGCTGCTGCTGCTGCTAAGTCGCTTCAGTCGTGTCCGACTCTGTGCGACCCCATAGACGGCAGCCTACCAGGCTCCCGCATCCCTGGGATTCTCCAGGCAAGAACACTGGAGTGGGTTGCCATTTCCTTCTCCAATTTATGTACAGTGTGGTTCAAAAGTTACTACTCCACTGTCCCCATCACCAGTAAGTCTTGATTTTACCTGCTCTCATTTCACATAAGTGATCAATCCTGGTGTTCCTATAAGATTTAGTATAAACCTCTATCAGTTCATTTAGAAAACAAACAAAACTGTGCTTATTCTACCTACCCGTTTCTACCTCTAGAGCAGAGCTCTTGTATCCTCTGTAGCTGTCGTAATATAGAGCCTACATTAATGCTCAAATATTGTTTGTTAACAATATTCATTATATTAAAAAGATATCTCTCTACCTTTTTTTCCTCTGATGTTTTGAACTTCCGTTTGACATTTTTGAACGTATACCTGATTTTTGTGAAAACATTTCATTTTTCCTATTTGTAAATATTTGTGTTTGTGTACTCAGCACATAAATAAATATTATACATGTATTAGTATGATTGGTACTCATATTAGTTTTCTAGGGCTGTTGTAGAAATGACCACAAACTGATGGCTTAAAACAAACAAGTTATTTTTTTCACAGTTCTAGAGGTTATAAATTCAAAATTAAATCGTTGGTAATGCTATATTACTGCAGAAGTTTCAAGGGAAAGTTATTCCTGGCCTCTTCCTAGCTTCAGATGGTTGCTGACAATCTTTCTCATTTTTTGGCTTATAACTGCCTCAGTCCTGTCTGTCATCTCTTTCCTCTGTGTCTCTGGGTCCAAATCTCCCTTTCCTTTCTATTGTAGAAACACTAGTCATTGAACTTGGCATCTGCCCTAATCTAGCTTGTTACTATCTTTACCTCTGCAAAAACTGTGTTTTCAAATAAGATCACACTCCCATGTACCAGGAATTAGGATTTGAATATATCTCTTTGGGGCAGGGTGGAGGGGTACGATTTAACCCACTACAGTACATTATACCACTAATGCTCTATATATTTATATTGGTATATTGTCACCTTTGAATTCTCAGGAAAATCAACTTTAGAGTCATTTTATTTAGAGTTAACAAATGGAAAAGTAGTATCTGCTGGAATGAGTTTGAGATAAGCATCTCTATTCTTTTTTATTGGTTTGTAATTTTTACAAATGTGTCCATTACTAAAGTACCTCAGCATGTCCTTGTAAACTAAATATCATAATATAAAATTTTAAGAAGCTAATAATTATCTTACAGATGATTGAAACTTGAAGCATTTCTTTAGCGGAGTAACACTGAATATAATGAGATTTCACCAACTATCCCATTAATTGAACTTACTTCCTAAATTTAATTCTATGACATGCTTTCTACAGTATTATTATTATGGCTATTATCATATAGATTTAGTTGGTCTCTTGTCCTGAAAGAGTTTAGAATGCTTATGCATGATAAAATAGGTGTAATATTTTGAGAAATTTAGTATATGAACAGATAGTTCACATTATTTAAAAGATAGGTGAATTGCAACCTGAAACTTGAGTGACTTTTTGAGTATTATGAGGCTATCACAGTTAGAAACTTTATAATATATCCATGTGGGTAAAATATTGAGTGAATAGTGTAATGTAAAATGGAATAAATGCAATAAAATTAAATTATGGAATTTAGTCACTAAGTCATGTCCAACTCTTGCAACCCCATAGACTGTAGGCTTCCATGCTCCTCTATGGGATTCTCCAGGCAAGAATATTGGAGTGGATTGCCATTTCCTTCTCTGGGGATCTTCCTGACCCAGGGATTAAACCCAGGTCTCCTGCATTGCAGGCAGATTTTTTACAACTGAGCTACAAGGGAAGCATAATATAATCAAAAAATGTGAACAAGTACTATGGGAACACAGAAAAGTAGATATTTTCTGAACAGTTGGGCTGGAGGTTTATGTGGAGTGATGGACAAACTGTTGCTCAGAAAAATATCATTCATTCAGCATATTTATTGAGTGTGCTATGTAGTATGCTCTGCAATGGCTGTACCTGTTTTCTTTCAGATGGGTTTTGTATCCCTAGGGCAGTGGCTGTGCTTTTTTTTCTTTTAGCATGACCATGGTGAGCAGTGCAGAGGTGGAGAGAGAACTGGGTCTGTATTAGAGAGTCTGGACTTTTGGATCATGATGAATGATCACAAGTTCTCCCAGTCAGAATACTTTATAATTTTACATTTAAGTCATTGGTTCAGACTGTCAAACTGTCTAAGAAAAATAGCCAGAGGACATGCACTATTTAAAAAGAGGAAAACATGATATGGAAAAATGTTTATACTTAATAGGAAATACATTTTTTAAATTTAAATAAATGTCAAAGAATTCACCTATCAAAAACCTTGTTCTTTATCTTTATATAAATTCCAACTACTGGCTAGTGGTGATAGTTCAACAAGTATTCTAAAAATTATTGGTATGATTATCAATTCAAAAGNGTAAAAAAAGAAAAGAAGTTATCTCTAGTTATTATCTCTGTCTCTTCAATTCTTTCTTCTACCTGCTCCAGTAATGATTTGATCATGACTACTCCACAGAGGCTGCTATTGCCAAGGTCATCCATAACCTTCATATTTTAAAATCCAGCTATAGTCGACTAAATCGTCTATTCCTCCTTTTTGAATCAGTTTTTCTCTTGACTTCTATTCCATCTCCCTCCTCTGATCTTCCTCTTACCTCAAAGGCCCCCATATGACTTTTGACCTTTCTTTCTCTGCTACCCTCATAAATGTTAGAATAATACAGGAATTCACCTGAGTCCTTCTTCACTCTTTTCACTGTTCCTCTTTTTATCCACAGTCTTCCTCGGAGATTTCACACAATCTCATGAATTTAAAGACTATCATTTCAATGATTTAAATAGGTAAGGTCCAATCCAGAACAATTCTTAGAATTCCAGACCCCTTTATTCAACTTCTTGCTTGATCGTTTTATTAAAAAACTATTGAAGTATAGTTGATTTACAATGTTGTATCAATTTCTGCTGTACACCAAAGTGATTCAGTTATATTAGTACATATACATATTCTTTTTCATATTATTTTCCTTTATGGTCCATCACAGGATATTGATTATAGATCCCTGTGCTATATAGTAAGATCTTCTTCACTTGCTTGAGCTTTCTATTTGAGATAGTAAACATCTCACAGTTAGCATGGTCAAAGCACAATTTTTGTTACAGTCACCTCCAACTTGTTTGTTCTATCCTATTGCTATGAACTCTTCAAGCATATACTCATTTGCTTCAGGAGAAAAATCTTTATTTTCTTTCTTTACACCTTGTATCCAATTCATCAGTAAGTCTCTCTGACTCTATCTCCAAAACACTGAATTTCACTTCTATCCAGCTCCACACTAATGCTCTGGACCTGTGCTACCATCTCCTGTATAAAAGGATGCAAAAGACTTTGAAAACTGGTATCTCGGGTTTCAGTTTTCAAATCAGTCTTCACACAGCAACCAGATAGTCCTTTGAAGAAGTGAATCTATTAATTCCTGTAAATCAAATTCCTCTTCCTGATTTACAAGCCATTTCCTTCTATTGTAATCTAATTTCATATCATTCTTAGCTTTACTCCGTCTCACCAACCCTGTTTTTCTATGTATATCTCAGCTTTCCCATACTTGGAATACTCTTTTCCCTGTTCTTTGAATGACTGTGTCCTTCTTAGTGTTTAAATAAGAACTTAGAGAAAACAACTCAATCACAATTATATATTTTCAGTATTTTTGTAACATTCATTATTGTAATGATTATTGTTCAGTCACTCAGTCGTGTCTGATTCTGTGACCCCATGGACTGCAATATGCCAGGCTTCCCTGTCCTTCACTGTCTCTTGGAGTTTGACCTAACTCATGTTCACTGAGTCAGTGATGCCATCGAACCATCTCATCCTCTGTTGCCCCCTTCTCCTCCAGCTCTCGCTCGATCTTTCCTAGCATCAGGATCTTTTCCAATGAGTCGGCTCTTTGCATCAGGTGGCCAGACTCTTCGAGCTTCAGCATCAGTCCTTCCAATGAATATTCAAGGTTTATATCCTTTAGGATTGACTGGTTTGATCTCCTTGCAGTCCAAGGGACTCTCAAGAGTTTTCCAGCACCGCAATTTGAAGGCATCAATTCTTTGGTGCTCAGCTTTCTTTATACATGACTGCTGTAAAAAAATGTAGCTTTGACTATACAGACCTTTGTTGTTAAATTGATGTCTTTGCTTTTTAATTATTTATTGCATATACAGCTAATATTTCCATGAGAAGTATGACAACCTTGTATCTTTCATGAACTGTGATGTAGTGCTGTACCGAGTGCCTAGAACAGTGTCTGGCATGAAGTAAATAATTAATGATTGTTGAATAAGTGACTGTGTTGTGAACCTGGGCATTTCTGTGATTCAGCTGAAAAACCTAAGCTAGATAAGCTGACTACTTACAGCCACTGTGTATCAAAACTACCAAATTATTTTGATTAATGAGCTTGATGTCTCTGGAAGACAGAAATGTCTGAAATAGGTTCTAAAGAATGAATACTGTTCATTTAGACAGTGCTTTAAATTAATCTTTTTTCCACTACAATATGCTGGCATTTGAATGTATTTTAAAAATTGAAAAAGGCAAAGTTTAGTAAGAAAATACTATGTTTCTTAAAAAGTAACTTATTTTTAAAGATTTGCTCTGCTGGTAAAAACTATTTAATCTTCACCTTTTAAATAAAGAATTGTATCTTTAAAAATAAAAACAAAACAGCAAAATGTATGACAATCTTCCAACTTATGTACAACCTATCTGTTTTTGTTGCTGGTAGACTAGCAGCTGATGTATGATTTTGAGACTCTTTCTTGAAAGATTAATAAAAAATCCATATGAGATTCAAATCTAAATAAATAAAATCAAAGTACATGAAATTAAAACAAATGATATTTGTTTACAACTGCTCTATTAGAATGTAGGTTAGAAGGGGTGTGTTGTACTGTTTAGAATATTAAATTTTACTGGTTTGTATGCTTCAGAGAATCAGAGCTTATTACAGGTTGAAAATGAAAAAGCATTTAAACAAAACATAATGCCCTGAAGAAACAACAATACATTAGATAATGTAAAGAAACAAAACATTTTCATTTAACCTATTTTCATGTGTACTTTAAAAATGTGGACACCTTTTCCCCAAATATTTGTTTTGTAAAAGTGAGATCAATTTGAATGTAATTCATACACTCACTAGTTTTACTTTTGTCTTACTCTGTCCCAAGTATGTGCTTGTTTCAGCCAGATATATTATATACTAAAATAATAATAATAACAAATAAAATCCAATAATAGGCCCAGAGATAGACTACAAGAGGATGGAACCAGTTCCACAATTCTGCATTTCTATGTAACATAATGTAAAGATTTGTAGAGCTTTCATAACTATAAAACTCATAATCATATCCTTATATAAACACTTCATTTTACAGCAAAATTGCAATTACAAGAAAGCAGTGTGAACTGGGTAGATCTTTGAAAAATCTGAAAAATTAAAATTAGAATGAAAATGTCCCTAATGGTTAGAAAAAAATGGTGAGTCAAAGAGTATACATGATAGATTGGCTATTTTACTGCTTTAACTATATCTTCCTATGTTATTTTGAAAAAATGATTTTTCACTAGGGAAATAGTTTCTATCATTTGATGTATTGTGTATTCTCATCTATTCAGTATTGTAATGTGCAGAAAATAATGTTATTTTTTAAAAATTAATGTTCTATATTAAGTCAAGGGAGCAGCGGCTGTGCGTTGCTGGAGACTGCAGCTATCAAATTAAAAGATGCTTACTCCTTGGAAGGAAAGTTAAGACCAACCTAGACAGCATATTAAAAAGCAGAGGCGTTGCTTAGCCAACAAAGGTCTGTTTAGTCAAGGCTATCTTTTTTCCAGTAGTCATGTGTGGATGGGACATTTGGACTATAAAGAAAGCTGAGCACCGAAGAATTGATGCTTTTGAACTGTGTTGTTGAAGACTCTTGAGAATCCCTTGAACTGCAAGGAGATCCAACCAGTCCATCCTAAAGGAGATCAGTCCCGAGTGTTCATTGGAAGGACTGATGTTGAAGCTGAAATTCTAATACTTTGGCCACCTGATGTGAAGAGAGGACTCGTTTGAAAAAACCGTGATGCTGGGAAAGATTGAAGGCAGGAGGAGAAGGGGATGACAGAGGATGAGGTGGTTAGATGACATCACTGACTCAATGGACATGAGTTTGGGTAAACTCCGGGAGCTGGTGATGGACAGGGAGGCCTGGCGTGCTGCATGGGGGTCTCAGAGTTGGACACAAGTGAGCGACTGAGCTGATTAAGTCATGAGTTTTAAATGCTCCAAAACATAAGATTATGGTCCTTTTGCAAACCCAGAAGGGAACATACAGGGATTTTTGCATCTGGAGAATGGAACTCAGAGTAAATGAGTAAGAAATAGATTCAGCATTCAATTTTCTTATTCTCTTTGTCTAGGCAGTTCTGAGCCTCTTGATAGAATGATTAAAAGATAAAAGAAGCAATACAAATAGGTAACGCTTTTGAATGCAGACAGCTCACGGTGGGAGAAAACTACAGTTAGATATGAATGTTAATATTCATAGTAAATAGAAGAGATATTAATGAGGTAATTAGCACCTCTTATTAATTTTTAAAATGCATAACTAAGACAATAAATGAACAGACATGATGACAAGCATTGAAGACAATCAAACATAAAATGCTAAGCAAGAGCTATTCCAAAAATAAAAACATTATTCCATTAAAGCAGTTACCAGATGCTTAATTGTTATTATGCTTCTAAATTTTTTAAACAAATAATTGTCTAGTTATGAAAGTAATATTTTAATGTGGAGAAGTTTGAAAATCTAGAAGTGTAAATGAGAAGATGAAATCCCCCATAGTGCTTCCACTCAAAGACAACCAGTTAGCAAACTTATTTTCTTCCTATCCTTTTTACATAGATACACAACAGCATTTAGGTAGGGAAAAGGGCAAGTTTTGGACATTATTTTATATAACATCTTATATTTAAATATTTTTATTACTACATGAGTAATGGTTTTTAATTGTATAAGATATAATACTATAATTTGGCACATAGAGAAAATCAAAGCAAACCATAAGCCCACTGTGCAACAAATCCATTGTTCTTGTTAATGAACAGGTTGATTTATAACCTTATATTCTTTTTTTATGTTACTTCTCCATCCTTATCTACTCCCTCTTCCTACACTTAATTTTATTTCTCTGTTTGTATCTCACTGATGTTCTTGACTAATTGTTCTTGGTTTTTGGTTTAGCAGGATGTCCGTACAATTTATAATATGGTCTCTCCTCTTATCCCCAATTTCCATGCACAGGATTTTCCAGCTAATTTATGTACTGCTGCTGCTGCTGCTAAGTCGCTTCAGTCGTGTCCGACTCTGTGCGACCCCATAGACGGCAGCCTACCAGGCTCCCGCGTCCCTGGGATTCTCCAGGCAAGAACACTGGAGTGGGTTGCCATTTCCTTCTCCAATTTATGTACAGTGTGGTTCAAAAGTTACTACTCCACTGTCCCCATCACCAGTAAGTCTTGATTTTACCTGCTCTCATTTCACATAAGTGATCAATCCTGGTGTTCCTATAAGATTTAGTATAAACCTCTATCAGTTCATTTAGAAAACAAACAAAACTGTGCTTATTCTACCTACCTGTTTCTACCTCTAGAGCAGAGCTCTTGTATCCTCTGTAGCTGTCGTAATATGGAGCCTACATTAATGCACAAATATTGTTTGTTAAAATAACAATATTCATTATATTAAAAAGATATCTGTCTACCTTTTTTTCCTCTGATGTTTTGAACTTCCGTTTGACATTTTTGAACGTATACCTGATTTTTGTGAAAACATTTCATTTTTCCTATTTGTAAATATTTGTGTTTGTGTACTCAGCACATAAATAAATATTATACATGTATTAGTATGATTGGTACTCGTATTAGTTTTCTAGGGCTGTTGTAAAAATGACCACAAACTGATGGCTTAAAACAAACAAGTTATTTTTTTCACAGTTCTAGAGGTTATAAATTCAAAATTAAATCGTTGGTAATGCTATATTACTGCAGAAGTTTCAAGGGAAAGTTATTCCTGGCCTCTTCCTAGCTTCAGATGGTTGCTGACAATCTTTCTCATTTTTTGGCTTATAACTGCCTCAGTCCTGTCTGTCATCTCTTTCCTCTGTGTCTCTGGGTCCAAATCTCCCTTTCCTTTCTATTGTAGAAACACTAGTCATTGAACTTGGCATCTGCCCTAATCTAGCTTGTTACTATCTTTACCTCTGCAAAAACTGTGTTTTCAAATAAGATCACACTCCCATGTACCAGGAATTAGGATTTGAATATATCTCTTTGGGGCAGGGTGGAGGGGTACGATTTAACCCACTACAGTACATTATACCACTAATGCTCTATATATTTATATTGGCATATTGTCACCTTTGAATTCTCAGGAAAATCAACTTTAGAGTCATTTTATTTAGAGTTAACAAATGGAAAAGTAGTATCTGCTGGAATGAGTTTGAGATAAGCNTAGATAAGCATTTTCAGGTAATCTGAATTTAAATGAGTGAAGTCAAATATGTCTGGTATATGTATGTGACAGGTAAATAACATACATCTTTTTTTTTTTAATCCACATACCTAAGAAATTAGAGAATACAGACTAAGTACTTCTAACATTTATATAAGGATTTTTTTCCAGAATGGCATTGCTAAAATTAGTAAGCTGACAGACACAGTGAAACAAAAAGTAGAAATCTGTGAATGTCTACTGAACTTTTAATAATAGTTTAAAATATTATGTATAACTAAGTATAGAAATATATATTTAATATTTAAGTGCTATCTAGTCAGAACTATATGGCTTATTTTTTAGTCATCATTTATACAAAGTCCTTTCCCATTTTAATCTTATATGATTATTCATTTTATTGGGTTTATATGTTTTAATTTTTTATATTTTTAACTTATCCATTTTGTGTAAGCTTTTGATTTTCAAAATTCTTATTCTGTTAAAAAATGGTATATTCACAGTCTAAATTTGGTGGGGTACTAACATGACAGTTTTATTTTATTTTCTTAATTACTGCCTTCAAACATACTCTTTTATGCCTCCCTTCTTTCCAGTCATTTTGCAGGTATTAAAAAGTATGCTTTTCTCTAAGCCAGTTTCAAAATCTCATTTTCTCCTTCACCATTCTTTTGCATTCTTGCTCAGGCACAAGCTGTGATCCAAGAAATCTTCACTGAAGGAAGACAGCATGTCTGCTCTTTTCTTCCTCGGATCTTTTCCCCTCCTCCTCATACACTATTACTTTTGGTTTTGGCTACTTTGAAGTGAAGTTGCTCAGTCATGTGAGACTCTTTGTGATTCCATGGACT
>SJYX01021702.1:0-11252 GCA_006410675.1 Oreotragus oreotragus
CCCAGCCCCCAGCCTTCTGCTCCTCCCTGTACCTAGCTCTCTCAGCTTTGAGCCCGGGAGGCTGACCCACGAATGACCACACAGCCAGGCTCCCTGGTTCTCTGGCTAACAGGCGGGTGCAGCCAATGAGCCGCCCTCATGGCAGGCAGGAGGGTGGGCAGAGAGAGGGGCCGGGGCATTTCCTTCTCCTCCCTTCCTGCCTGGGAGGCGGCCCTGTCAGTGGCTGCATCCTGGGCTCCTGTGGACGGCCCTCCCAGCTCTGGTCACAGTGTTCTCTCCCGTGTCCAGTGCCTCCACTCCCACTGCGGCCTCTCTCATCACCCCGCCTGCACAGACCCTCAAGAGAGTTCCAGCCTTTAGTCCTGTATGACTGAAGTGGCTTTCTGTCTCCTGCCAGAAACCTGCCCGAAGTCAAGCGGTGTGACCATCAGAGATAATCCCACCCGTTTCCTCAGGGCGCTTGGAGGGGCACTTCCCGAAGGAGAGTATTTAGTGTGACTTTTGCAGTGATTCCACAGTGGGATCAGGAACAGGGATCCCGGAACTGGGAAAGGGGTCCAGGATTGGATTCTCCACCCTCTTCCCATAAATATGTGGGCTTAGACGGATCTTCTGGACTCTCAGAAAGCTTGTTTGCTGTTGCAGAAGAGATGGAGGTGTGTCCACCTCCCAGGCTGACCAGGGAGTGAAGTGGCCACATGTGTAGGAGTGCAGTCAAGCCGATGGGGGCATTTCAGGGGCAGAGCAGCGTGAGCTCAACAAGCAATCACGGCCATGCCTAGTGGGTAGCGAGCAGCCAGAGTGCCTGGAAGAGTAAGACCTATTTCTGGAAAGGTGTGTGGGGAGCAGGGCCCAGAAGGCATTTAGAATCAGTGCAAAAACCTGGATTCAATTCAGTCGGCAGTGGGCTGCCGGTTGGGTTTCTGAGTAGGGGAGTGACACGTGGTCCGAATGATTCAGGACCAAGAGAGAGAGAACGGGAACTTAGGAGGTTAAAGATCTTTGGCAACTTCCTTCAGAGAATTTTGCAAAGCCATCTGTGTCTTGTTTTCTTTGTGTGAAAAGGGGAAATAGAGGTAAATAGAATTCCAGAAGCAATTTATTGACAATGAGTCCCTGAGAGCAATTCTTTTCCTGGGTAACATGTCTTCCAGCTTGAAGCGTTTGCCAAGCTCGTGTTCAGGAGCTGCCAGGAATAGGAGGGCCGCCACGTGAAGTGCCCTTGCCGGATGGAGGGTGGGAGTACTCTCTCATCATGGTCCACGGGCTGGTTGTACGTTCCTGGTCACACGTAGGAAAGGGAGGGAAAACTGAGCCACTGAGCAAAGTCACACAGAGCCACCAGGTAAATGAGGTTGGTGGAGGACGCCCCGTCCCTGAAGAGTCACATGTATACCAAAAGGAACGCAATAAAAGCACCGTTCTACTCACCTGGCTACTCAGAGCCTGGTTTGTACAGAGGCGCCAATCTGCTCTCACAGTGCATCACTCCTGTTGCTAATAGTCTCCACTGTAACACTCATATATGACTTTGGCGTCTTGTAAAATGTCATTGTTATTTCCTTAAAATGACTTGTTTGGAACACTTCTCCATATTAGTCAGTACTTTTTGGCTTGCAAAAGTCAGAAATGCAGCTCAAACTGGCTCAAGAAAATAAGCCAGCTGAGAAGTCCAAGGGTATGAGCTGCAGCATCAGGCATGGCTGGATCCAGGTATAAAAACACTGCCATCAGGACTCTGCCCCCCTCCCCACCCAGGTCTGCTTCTTTTGCACTGGCTTCACTCTTTGGCAGCTTCTTTCTCCATGGCGGTCCCAGCAGCTCCAGACTTTTATTCTATAGGCCCAGTACCCCGACGGAAAGAGAGGACTTTACTCCTCATGGAATGGAGGCCTCTTGGCTGGTGCAGGGTCATGTGTTCCCTTTGACATTGCTGTGTCAGGGGTGGTAGGCGCTGGGTGTCTGTCCTAAGTGCCCACGCCCTGAGACAGGCGGGTGGTTTCAGGGGGAGTGTATCTAGGCGCAGAGTGAGGTGGGGAGGGGTGGATGCTGGACTCACCAGTAGAGCAGGGGCCACCAGGTGTTCACTCCTTATTTTCTCCTTCACTTTCCATGACCCAGTGTACATTCTAATCCAAAAGTGTGTTTGCTAACAAATCTACATGTATGATAATTCATCACAGAAAATATAAAACTCTAGACCTGGCTGGATTCTTGCTCACCTTCTTGGGAGCCAGGTTCTGGGAATAAGTGATGACATGGGCCTTCAGAAGTCTGGATGGGAACGGCTGGACCCCTCTGCTTAATGCAGATATCCCCAGAGTGATGAACAGCAGAGTCTTTCCCTGTAGAAGAAGTAAAATAATGGGGCCCAGAGCTCAGGCTCAGGCAGGTCCTGAAGTTACTCCATGGGAAGGACCTGGGGAGAGACCATTAACACTGTTAGCTGGGTCCTTAAACAGGGGCCTTTCCACATTACTTAGAATTTGAGGGTTGCAAGTGACAGAAACTAAATTCAGACTGACTAAAGCAAAATAGTAATTATAAAATTATTATTCACAATATAAAAATCATCATGATAAACATTATTATTTAACATATACTTATGTGATTAGTCACATAAATGTAAAATAGGATATAATAGAATAGTTATGAATACTATTATAAATATTATTTCCTGACTCATATAACTTCAAGCATGGCTGGATCCAGGTGCTTAACAAGTCATCAGGAGGCTATAAGTCCTTATCTCAGGTAGCTCTTCTCTGTATTGGCTTTATTCTCAAGTCCTCTGCAGCATCAGGCTTATACTCTCAGCTCAGCAGTCCCAGCAGAAAGAGAGAACCCATTTCCACCATCCCAGGATTCACCTGGATTAGATTTCAGATTCCCTGTCCATCTCCCAACTACCCTCAGTAACCAGGGTGATGAGATACGCTGATGGGCCAGGCCTGGGGAATGCACCACCCCTAGTCCCACCCCTCCTGAGTGATCAGATCCATTTAAACTGAATGAGAGGGAGGGGTGGTCCCACAGAGGGGGCCCGCTGCCTACAGGAAAAAAACAACAGCTGTCCCTCACTCGGGGAGGGGGCTGGTGGGGGAGTGCTGAAGTACAGAAGGCAAGCACATGCCAAGCAGGAGAGAAAGGCTGCTCCTGGCGGAGAAGTCTGAGTGAGGAAACGGGCAATGAGGTGGGGGAGGGGGGTGCTGGGGAGCAGGTGTAGGGTCACAGATGGCGGGAGTCTTCCGCAGCATGGCCAGTGGGCAGCCCTGAAGGCAGAGCAGAGGAGAGAGAAGCTGGGGTCAAAGGCCCAGGGAGCAGATGGGTGCAGCTGGGAAGTAAAGCCTGTCCTCTCATCTCAGTTACGTGTCTGATGCCTGCCGCCCCCCACACCCCCGCTGTTGGCAGGCACGCCCTGGCTCCCTGGGCTCTTTGCTGCTGAAAAGCGTCTAGCCCGCTGCCCGTCTTCCTGGAGTTGCCCAGATGGCCAGGGCACAGGGAGGATGCTCGTCTTCCTGCAGGGGTTCAGGGCTGCCGCTCTGAAGTCCCGCTAGAGGGAGTCCTGTGAGCCTGGCCTTGCTCTGGGGGGCCGGGACACGTGCGAAGGGGCCAGACGTGGCCCTGGCGTGCAGAGCTCACCTTCTGATTGGAGCCGGGCTTTTCCCTGGGCTCTCGCACAAAGTGTGGCTCTCCAATGGGCTTCGGGAAACGTTTGTGGAATGAAGGGCAGTGATTGGCGGAAATGGCTTACTGCCCATCGGGAGAGGAACTGCTTTTAGTCTGTTCCACCTTTAACTGGCTGGGTGACCTTCACTTAGTCACAAAACCTCTCTGGGCGTCCAGGTTCCTCGTCTGTCAAATGCGGGGGTTGGAATAGCTGGTCCCCAGGCCCTTGGTCAGCTCTAACACTCGCTAGCTCTCTGGCTGATCCTCCTGCTGCGGGGCCCCTGGCCCTGACAGCCATGCTTGCTTCCAGCCTTCTCCCCTTGGTATCCTGCGTGGAGCCGGCCCGGGCCAGCCGGGGCAGAGGAAAGAGGCATTCAAGGCGCTGTAATTATTGTAAAGAGGAGAGTTTAAGTGTTTAGTTTTATGAGGTAGCCGGCCCTCTCTGTCAGCAGAAAGCCGCGTGGTTCCCTGGGTGCGAGTTAATTTCCTCCGTGGCTCGTTTCCTCGCCCGCTGTCATTTTTTCTCAGCTGCTTTATGGCTTTCGGAGCCGTTTGGAGCAGTGTGTGGTGGTGGCGGTGGCTTTGCGCACTGGAGCAGAAAGCCCCAAGCCCCCCACCCGCGTACCGGAGCCCACCGTGGCTGGGTCCTGTGGAGGGCAGCAGGGCCAGTGACCTCTGTGCTGGACGAGACCAGCAGGCTGGAAGGGCGGGAGGAGAAATAAGGCTGGGCCAGGCTGTCCCCAACCAGGCCATGGCCCCTGGCACCTCCCTGACAACTTGGTAAGGAGCAAATCTAAATTAAGTGATGGTCAGGCCAGCCTTGCAGGTAATCCCAGGTCCCTCAGTGAAACAGTGGAAGTTTTTGCTCTCTTGTTTACAGTGAGCAAGGCGAGAGAGAAGGCACCAGTTAGCTCTAGCTTCAGACAGATCTGGGTTCAATTCCCAGCCCCATTACCGCTGTGTCACTTGGGCCGAGTGACCTCACCCCCTGGACTACCATTTCCTCGCCTGTGGAGTGGGAAGGTCAGTGGTGCCTGCCAAGTGGCGCTAAAGGGACAGAGAGTAGGGACAGAGTCTGTAGGAACAGCATCTAGAAGAGAGACTCTGCTCCCCAAATGTTAGCTTGGTTCCCCTGCCTCCTCTGTAGGGAAGTCATTGCCCCCCAGAGGAGAGCAGGAGTCCTGGGAGCCAGCGGATGACCTCTAAAAGACACTGCAGGCCCACCAAGCCCAAGAGCAGCCTCTCTCCCACCCAGGCCTGGCCGTACACATAGCATTGTCACGAGGGGGACCTGTGGGGATTTGGTGAACCCACGTATGTGTAACCGTGAGCACATCATGGGTTCTCTCATCCACATGATGTGACAGCAGCTACTTCTAAGGGCTCATATAGAGGATTACATTAAATGAGACGAGGCACGTGGACTGACTCAGGGAGAACTTCACAGTGATACTCCACCCAGGCACGCAGAGGCAGGGAGCTGGGGGGCCCAGATTCTCTCCTGGATTTTGCCTCCAGCTCTTGTTCAAACTTGAACGTAGCTGCCCCTCTCAGGGAAGCTCATTCAGGCTGCAGGCCCCTCTGAGACTCATTAAGTTGTGGCTCCTCTGCCCAGAAAAGTGAAAGCACAGGACCCCAAGGATCGGGCAGGTGACTTCAGAGGTTTCTGAACCTCCTGAAATCTGGCTGCAGATCCCATGTTAAGGACTCTGAGCCGGGCTTCCCTAATGGTCTGGTGGTTAAGAATCCACCTTGCAATACAAGGGACACTGGTTCTATCCCTGGTTTGGGAAGATTCCACATGCCACAGAGCAGCTAAGCCCATGCTCCACGGCTGCTGAGCCCGCACTCTGGAGCCTGTGCTCTGCAGCAAGGGAAGCCCCTGCAGTGAGAAGCCTTTGCAATGCAAGGAAGAATGTCCCCAATGGCCACAACCAGAGAAAGCCTGCGCGTAGCAACAAAGGCCCAGTGTGGCTAAAAATAAAAAAAATTTTTTTTTCTAAAGAACTCTGAGCCAGTGGTTGCTCCGTGTCCTCACTGTCTGTGTCTTTGTGAGGGGACTGGAGGTAGGTTCTGTGTGGTTTATTTGTGTCCTTTTCAGACCCAACAGCACCTGGGTTCAGGGATTGGTCCAAGACAAGAGTCCCCTGTCCTGCAGAGGAAGAAGCACTTCAGTGGCTGGCTCCCTCAGCTCACCTTCCCCACAGCTCAGTACATCCATGGTTTAACCCAAGTATCTATCCCTTCTTCCTTCAAGAAACAGTCCTCCAGTATTCCCCTTGGGAATATGAATGCCATGTCTCAGCCTGTGATTGGTGAACTGACTCCACACCCACCTTCAGGAACAGACCCTGACTGGCTGCTCAGCATATCCCTTCTTCCTGGCTCTGTCTATTGATTCAGAGATAGTCAGGTCACCCAATCAGAGCCAATGAGACGTGAGAATATTCCTAGAGTTTCTAGGAAAGAAAGGTCTGCCTTGTCTTACATGGAAACCTGGGAGAGGTCTTCATTGTTCCCCTGAAGGATGTGGTACAAGACTAGGATGACTGCAGCTATTTTGCTACTAGGAAGGGATAGCCAGGAGCTGCCCAAGGTAGGGTGTGGGGAGGAGCTCCACGTAGAGGCTCAGGGTGAAACAAGGAAGTCAGACAAGAGAGATGGAGAGACATGAGGTCTCTGTAAACATCTTTGGAGCTGCTGGACCAAGCCTCACCTGATACTAACCCTACCTCCAGACTTTAAAACTCTCTAGTTCAATAAACTCCTCCATGATACAATCATTACTGTGAGCTTTTCCTGTCATTTGCAACAGAAAGCATCTTAGCTGAACCTCCCTGCCAGCTGGGCCAGACAGATCAGGAAGAAGAGCTCAGGGATCAGGAAAATAAATTTCTTCCAAAGGATACAGGAGATCGGAATCTCCATCTACCCGCCCGGTCCTGGGGAAACTTCAGAAAAAAGCCAGGGCTGAGAGAGTAGATGAATCTTTGATACTATCTGACTGGACAGGAAGAAATATTGGCTATTTGGCATTTGATTAATCACCAATTCCATTCAAGTCCACAAATGTTTCCGGAAAGCCAGTCATATGCAGGACACTCTGCCAAGTGATGGAAGAGGTGCACATGAACCGGGCAGTCCCCACGGCGGGGAGCTCCCAGTCAGGTGAGGAAGACAGGCTCAGACAAAGCTCATCTGATACAAGCAGGACTGGCTAAGATACAGATATGGACTGACTGGCCCTGGGAATCCAGCAGAAGAAGGCTGCAGGGAAGACAGAGCCAGGGAACAGGGTGATGTTCCCTGCCCACCGGGCTTCCCAGGTGGTGCTAGTAGTAAAGAACCCGCCTGTCAATGTAGGAGACTCAAGAGACACGGGTTCGATCCCTGGGTCGGGTAGATCCCCTGGAGGAGGAAATAGCAACCCACTCCAGTATTACTGCCTGGAAAATCCCACGGACAGAGGAGCCTGGAGGGCTACAGACCATGGGGTCACAAAGAGTCGGACACAACTGAAGCAACGTAGCATGCATGCACATACCCTGCCCACCAGGACATGCCATCACCTCTACCCCCAAGAGAATGCCTTTCCTTGCCCCCATGAAGACACTTCAGGGGCTAGAATGGTCCCAAACGCCAGGTGCACTTGTGGGGCAGCCCCTCGATCCCTAACTTTACTGAGTGGTCCAGATTCTGTGCTCCCCAAAGTGTGGAATTAGGACCATAACCAGGGTTGGCTTTTAGGAGTCCCGAGAGTGCAATCAAGCCACACTGTCTTGCTCAGATGGTGAGAACGCTGTTCCCTGTGTAGTTCTCTCTAAAACCTTCCATCAAGGACAAAATCGGGTTGGCGCTAGCCCATCTCTAACACCTCTCCAGCACTCCCTGAGTCCTCCCTCTAGCAGAGAGAGGGAGAGAGAAAGAGAGAGCAGACCTCTGCCTATTGCCTTCTGCAGGCAACAGGCTTTTGCTCAAATTTCTTCACACTATTTTGTTTTTGTGGCATTTATTTTAACAGTTGTCTTCTATTTATGGCAAGTGATATTGGCTTTCCATTTATGGCAGTGATAAAAAAGTTTCCTTACATTTCATTTCTTTAAGTTTTTTTTTTTTTTTTAACAGGGGGCTGTTGGAAAGACAAATATGAGATAATACAAGGGGGACACAGATACAATCAAAAGTGTGAAGGTGGGGTGTGAGTGACAAAAGCTGGGGGAATATTCATTGCACAAACATGGGCTACCTGCCTACTGTGTGCCAGGTGCTGGGAACACAGAGGGGAACCAAGGCAGCAAAGCCCTGTCCTCACTGAGCTTACAGTCTCACAGGGGACAGGCAGGTAAAATGCAGCCGTGTTCGATGATGCTGGGTGATCTGGCATGAACCCTAAGCAGGGAAGAGGGTGGCCGTGCCTGCAAACCCACCAGGTCCAGCTTGACTGAAAACCTGGCCATGAGGGCAGACTTGGAGAAGGTAAGCGGAGCCTTCACAGATGCCCCAGGAAAGGGACACAGCAGGAAGGAGAAACAGAGGGACCCATCGTGTTCCTGTCCCCTCCTCACGGAGGCTAGGATTGGAGACTCCCGCTGGTTGCTATGGCACACTGAAGAAAAGTCCACATCAATGCACTGTTCTCTTCCTTTGGTATAAACAAGCAAAGGATGACCTGCAGAGATGAGATAGTGTAGCCTGCAAAGCAGCCCCAGGGTGGCTGCAGCTGTACCTGGCCCGCACTGTGCACAGGTGCGGCGCCATGTGTGAGATGGGGACCCTGCAGGACAGGGCCCCCCTGGGGCTTTGAAATCATCTCCTTCTGAGTCATCAAAGTGCCACTGACTTATGGTCGATAATTGTAGGGGAACTGAGTGCACTTTATTACTCCCTTTATTGAAAATTGGCCATCTATCTGTGGTCCATCTGCAGCATGGTAGGTAGGAAAGCTGAGATTCCCAACTGTGGCTCCCCTGCTTATGAGCTGTCTGCTTCTGAGCAGATTTTTTTATTCTTTTGATCTTTCATTTTCTTGTGTATAGGAGAGGGTAACATATTGAATAAGGTCACTTGTACTGGTCTTGGTATGTGTGACCAGTCAGTAAATGTTGTCCTGTCCTCCATATACCTAAGTCCGTGTTGTCTGGGAGCTGGCAGAACCAGGAGATGGCAGGAAACCCATTCATTCATTCAATAAGTACTTGTGACTCCACTCCAGGCACTGCTCCAGTCACTAGAGGCACAGCAGCAAACCAAAGATGGATAAGATCTTGCTCCCATGGGATCATGTCATCAAAACAATGCATGAGATTTCAGCATGAGTCTCAAGGACTGTTCACAGGCACCAACTCAGATTGAGTGTCCAGAGGAGGCTTTGCCAGAAGATGGGATATTGGTGCAAGAAGGGGCAAGCTTTGCAAAGGTTTAGGGGGACAGCACTCCAGGCAGACAGAAAAGCAAAGTCCCTGGGAGCTGTCTGAGCTGTAAAAAAGCCCAAATGCTGGAGGAAGTGAGCATTGGGGAATTTAGTATAAGAGGACGGGAAACGTCACTCCCTGTGGCCTTGGGAAAGGGAGATGCCTTGGGGGAAGACTGTGTGGACTGGGCAGTATGAGGAAGGCTGCAGTTCTCATCCCCTGCCAGGATCCCTTTGACAGCTTCTCTAGAAACTCCCAGCTTGAGGGAGACCCTGGACTCCTACCCACCTGGCCGGACTCCTACCCACCTGGCCAGCCCCCCACCCCCACAACCACACACAGCCTCTGGGGTCAGTTCCATCTTTGACCAGACCCATGGGGCATCCACGTCCTGGCTAAATTTCCCTTCCTGAAGCCTCTCCAGGTTGGAAGAAATCTCTGTGGTTTGGATAAAGGCAGGGATGAGGTGGAGGGGGAGAGAGCAAAGTGTGTTTGTTGGCGCCAGAATTATACCAGAAGCCAATGCTGGAAACCTTCCCAAGTATTTAGAAATTAAAATAATAAAAGAAAACTGAGCATATGGAGTTTGTAAAGTGCCGTCCATCTTTAAGAAGGGACACGACTTGCTCAGGATGCANCTTTATTACTCCCTTTATTGAAAATTGGCCATCTATCTGTGGTCCATCTGCAGCATGGTAGGTAGGAAAGCTGAGATTCCCAACTGTGGCTCCCCTGCTTATGAGCTGTCTGCTTCTGAGCAGATTTTTTTATTCTTTTGATCTTTCATTTTCTTGTGTATAGGAGAGGGTAACATATTGAATAAGGTCACTTGTACTGGTCTTGGTATGTGTGACCAGTCAGTAAATGTTGTCCTGTCCTCCATATACCTAAGTCCGTGTTGTCTGGGAGCTGGCAGAACCAGGAGATGGCAGGAAACCCATTCATTCATTCAATAAGTACTTGTGACTCCACTCCAGGCACTGCTCCAGTCACTAGAGGCACAGCAGCAAACCAAAGATGGATAAGATCTTGCTCCCATGGGATCATGTCATCAAAACAATGCATGAGATTTCAGCATGAGTCTCAAGGACTGTTCACAGGCACCAACTCAGATTGAGTGTCCAGAGGAGGCTTTGCCAGAAGATGGGATATTGGTGCAAGAAGGGGCAAGCTTTGCAAAGGTTTAGGGGGACAGCACTCCAGGCAGACAGAAAAGCAAAGTCCCTGGGAGCTGTCTGAGCTGTAAAAAAGCCCAAATGCTGGAGGAAGTGAGCATTGGGGAATTTAGTATAAGAGGACGGGAAACGTCACTCCCTGTGGCCTTGGGAAAGGGAGATGCCTTGGGGGAAGACTGTGTGGACTGGGCAGTATGAGGAAGGCTGCAGTTCTCATCCCCTGCCAGGATCCCTTTGACAGCTTCTCTAGAAACTCCCAGCTTGAGGGAGACCCTGGACTCCTACCCACCTGGCCGGACTCCTACCCACCTGGCCAGCCCCCCACCCCCACAACCACACACAGCCTCTGGGGTCAGTTCCATCTTTGACCAGACCCATGGGGCATCCACGTCCTGGCTAAATTTCCCTTCCTGAAGCCTCTCCAGGTTGGAAGAAATCTCTGTGGTTTGGATAAAGGCAGGGATGAGGTGGAGGGGGAGAGAGCAAAGTGTGTTTGTTGGCGCCAGAATTATACCAGAAGCCAATGCTGGAAACCTTCCCAAGTATTTAGAAATTAAAATAATAAAAGAAAACTGAGCATATGGAGTTTGTAAAGTGCCGTCCATCTTTAAGAAGGGACACGACTTGCTCAGGATGCACGGGAGATCTGGGGCCCTGGGGGACACATCCATGGGGTAAGGATAGACACTCACCTGATAGGTGGGGACCAGCGACAGGGGCATGTACTGCCCCAGGCCATGCAGAACGCGAGAATCCCCTTTGGGTTCCACTTTTAGAAGAGGAGAAAGAATTCCCCTATGTCTCCTCCCTAATCCTGTGGGAGTCCCCAGTCCTTCCCTACCCTGGGAATGTCCCCTTCCCCTAACTCAACTCCAAATCTGTCTTTAATTCTTCTACATCCAACTCCAGAGTGGTCCTATAGGCTCAGCTTCAAAAACACAGCCCAATCCAGCTGCTTCTTTCCTCCTCCCCACCTCCACTCCAGTTTGGCACCCCC
>SJYX01021703.1:8301-30242 GCA_006410675.1 Oreotragus oreotragus
TTGTGTGGTAGTTTGAGCATTCTTTGGCATTGCCTTTCTTTGGGATTGGAATGAAAACTGGCCTTTTCCAGTCCTGTGGCTACTGCTGAGTTTTCCAAATTTGCTGGCATATTGAGTGCGGCACTTTCACAGCATCATCTTTTAGGATTTGAAATAGCTCACCTGAAATTCCGTCACCTCTACTGTCTTTGTTCTTTGTGATGCTTCCTAAGGCCCGCTTGAGTTCACGTTCCAGGATGTCTGGCTCTAGGTGAGTGATCACACCATCGTGATTATCTGGGTCATGAAGCTCTTTTTTTGTACAGTTCTTCTGTGTATTCTTGCCACCTCTTCTTAATATCATCTGCTTCTGTTAGGTCCCTACCATTTCTGTCCTTTATTGAGCCCATCTTAGCATGAAGCTTTCCCTTGGTATCTCTGATTTTCTTGAAGAGATCTCTAGTCTTTCCCATTCTGTTGTTTGCCTCTATTTCTTTGCATTGATCGCGGAGGAAGGCTTTCATACCTCTCCTTGCTATTCTTTGGAACTCTGCATTCAGATGCTTATATCTTTCCTTTTCTCCTATGCCTTTTCACAGCTATTTGTAAGGCCTCCCCAGACAGCCATTTGGCCTTTTTGCATTTCTTTTTCTTGGGGATGCTCTTGATCCCTGCCTCCTGTACAGTGTCACGAACCTCCATCCGTAGTTCATCAGGCACTCTATCAGATCTAGTCCCTTAAATCTATTTCTCACTTCCACTGTATAATCGTAAGGGATTTGATTTAGGTCATTCCTGAATGGTCTAGTGGTTTTCCCTATGGTCTTCAATTTGAGTCTGAATTTGGCCATAAGGAGCTCATGATCTGAGCCACAGTCAGCTCCTGGTCTTGTTTTTTTCTGACTGTATAGAGCTTCTCCATCTCTGGCTGCAAAGAATATAAACAACCTGATTTCGGTGCTGACCGTCTGGTGATGTCCATCTTCTCTTGTGTTGTTGGAGGAGGGTGTTTGCTATGACCAGTGTGTTTTCTTGGCAAAACTCTATTAGCCTTTGCCCTGCTTCATTCTGTACTCCAAGGCCAAATTTTCCTCTTACTCCAGGTATTTCTTGACTTCCTACTTTTGCATTCCAGTCCCCTATAATGAAAAGGACGTCTTTATATATACAAAATAGATAACTTATGAGGCCCTAGCACGGGAAACTCTACTCAGTGCTCTGTGCTGACCTAAATGGAGAGAAAATTCAAAAAAGAGCAGAAATATGTATACATCCTTGTTGTACAACAGAAACCAACACAGCCTTGTAAAGCAACTCTACTCCAATACAAATAATTTTAAAATAAATAAAATTTTTAAAAAGATTGTTTTTCATAGCATTGTTCTTTGGCTTTCTCTGTTGGAGGCACGAAAAGACAGCAAAAGGAACAAAAAGCAGAGCAGGAACCAGATTTAAGAGATCTGATGCTGGCTCCCCAGAGGCCTCACCAATATGACACTGGCCATTTCAGGAGGGAGGAGTAATGCAATATAAGTATCTTGAGGATGAGCACCGGCGTTGGCAAGAGCTGGGTCCATGTGCTGGCTCTAAGCCTTTCTTCAGACAGCAGGCTTCACTCTCCGAACCTCATTTCCTCAACAGTCAAACCTGGGCAGTACTTTGTATCCCATAGGCTGTGTCAGGATGAAAGGAGGCAATATTCGCAAAGGACTTAACACATCACATGGTCTCTGGTGTTCAGAAATGGCCATCTATTATTGTTAATAATAGTATATTGAAAGGATTGAGTCTGGACTCTGGAGGCACTGTCTAGGTTTCTTTCCTGGCTTGGCCTCTTGCTTGCTGTGAACCTTGGTTTTCCCACCTGTAAAATGGGGATGCTATTCATACCAGTTTTGAAAATCAAGAGAGATCATTCACATAAAAAACTTAGTGCCTGGTACACAGTAAGTGCTCAATAAATTGCTGCTCCTGTTCCTAACAGAACAGACTATCAAAAGCAGAACCACCCTGTGAAGTGGGTGGGATGCGTTCAGGAACCTTGGCCTGGAAGGTTGCTGAACGTGAAGGTTTCACCGTGGAATGCAGCTCATTCAGTGTCTTCCAGGTGATGGAAGCTCTGTCTTCCTTCCCATTGACTTTGGCAACCAGAAGAGGGCTGGTGTGCCCCCCACACACTCGGTGGGGGTCCGGCACATCACACATTCGGTGGTCCTTCCCTGCTCCCCACTGGGTTCTGCAGCATAACCACAGGTCTGGCCTCCAAACACCCAGGTTTTGAGCAGAGGGAAGAGAGGGAACATAAGAGGACAGAAGGGAGCCGCTCGTAGGAAAGCTGCCTCGTGCACAGCCCCAGGAGGAAAGCACGTCAGACCTGTCGGGTAGCAGAAATGCCAGCAGGAAGCAGCAGCAACTCTCTTCTCTTCTGAGATTTCCCCTGCCAGCACTCTGAGTGATAATAAATCACTCATTTCTGACATGGTTTATTTTTCAAGGCATTTTTATAGGAAGCACCCAGTCATCTCATTTCAAGCATAATTTAAATGCGGGGGGAATACGCTGCAATGTTTATTATTAATTAAACGGGATTACAGGACCGACTTGGTAGAAATGTGCAGAGTGAAGCAGGCATCATCCTGAATACTTCATGCCCAGCCCCCAGACCTTTCTGGGAGGGCCTTCCCGACAAGATTCCTTTTGTCATAAATCCAAATCTCTCTTCATGCCTATCTGCGTTTTGATGCTGGAATTAGATGCTCTGTGTGTGAGGATGTTGGAATATTTATTGATAGTTAAAATTTCATGTTCCCTGGACTGATGTTTGTGCATCAGGACAGATGACTAGTGTCTTGCAGGTAATTTAAACGGATGTAGAGTAAAGATTGTTTAACACACCAGCTTCCGCTTTCTGTCCTTAGATTCTCCAGGAAATGAGAAATCAAATCTCCAGGGACTATCCAGGTGGGAAGTGGAAATAAGTGATAAACACATAAATAAGTTAGTTCTGTCTCCCATTGGTCGGAAACAGGCTTTTTCTTTCATGATCTCGTTACTGTTCCAAATTTATGAATTCTAAAAAATGTAGAGACAGTTTGAAATATTTAAATGTGTTTAAAAGACTCTGCTTGGGAAACGGAGCTATAACCTTACTACAGCCCGAGCGCCTCTCACAAGCCTGCGCTTACCCTGGGAGGGCTTCTGCGGACAGGCCCTGGGTCCGTGCGCGGGGTGCGTGAGCTGCGTGGGACCCTGCGGCTGAAGACAGGCGTGGGTGACTGGCCCACGTGACTGGGTGGGTTCCATCCAGTCACCGTCCGTGACCGGGCCGACACCGGGCACCCAGAGTGACCCTGGGGACCACCTCCCGGGGCGCTGTCCCCGGAGCACGGACAGCAAAGACCCCCAGGCACAGACGCCTCCAAACCACTGGTGCCAGCTCTGTTTATTCAGAAGTGACCCCTCGTTCCTAGAGACCTAGAGACTGTCATACAGAGTGAAGTAAGTCGGAAGGAGAAAAACGAATATCATACATCAGCACATAAACGCGGAGGCCAGAGAAATGGTGTAGACGATCCTGCTCGCACATCAGAGATAGACGCACAGGTGGAGAGAACCGGGGTATGGGCACCAAGGGGAAGTGGGGGGCGAGACAAACTGGAGACTGGGATTCATGGACGTGCACTGTTGATGCTATGAGTGGAACAGGTGGCTCGTGAGAACCTGCAGCGCAGCACAGGAAGCGCATTCAGTGCTCTATAAGGCAGCTGAACTCCCATAAAACTCAAGTTTTAAAAAAGGAAGGAAAAACTGGGACTCCACAGTGTCCTGCCGGGGAAGGCAATGGCACCCCACCCCAGTACTCTTGCCTGGAGAATCCCATGGGCGGAGGAGCCTGGTGGGCTGCAGTCCATGGGGTCGCTAACAGTCGGACAGACTGAGCGACTTCACTTGCACTTTTCTCTTTCATGCATTGGAGAGGGAAATGGCAACCCACTCCAGTATTCTTGCCTGGAGAATCCCAGGGACGGGGGCGCCTGGTGGGCTGCCGTCTATGGGGTCACACGGAGTCGGACACGACTGAAGTGACTTAGCAGCAGCAGCACAGTGTCCTGCACGTAGTTCGTAACTGGACACATCATTCCTCGGTCGTTCCAGGAGTGGTATGTGTGGGGAAGGGAGCTGAATGCGGAGTAGGGGGCATCTTCCCCAGGAGCCCCAGGAAGGAGAGTGTCCCCTGCAGAGAATTTGAAAACAGTAATAAAACCAATTTGAAGCCGACCCGCTTGTTATTATCGCCGACACTGGCAAGTCTGTGCGACGCCTGTGGCGGCATGTCCTTCTGTCCCGGGGTCCTCTCGTTGGTTTTGGTTCTCCTCTGTTACCACTGGGCTTCAGGGATGTAGCTTCCGGCTGGCACAGCTGTCTGATTCATCCTCTGATAAACATTGGATTCAATGTGGAGGGTTGTACAGTTTGCCCCCAACAGTCAGGAGCAAGGCTGCATGTGCCCATTTGAAGACGAGGTCCTCCAGGGTTCGTGACTGTGAGGGCTCACTCGGGGTGCTGCTCAGGTCCATGGTGCTGTGATGCTGTGCGTTACTGTGTTTCAATGGTGGAGTCAAAATGAACAGCAGCTGGTTGTCGTGACGACAAGACGGAGTGTGAGTGACTTCGGTTCTGCCATTCACTGTGGCCACGTGGAGTTTCTGTTTTCAACATTTAAAATACCGAAACAGAAGGAGACTCGAGAGCTCTCATATTTTTCTTTGGCATGTGCAAATGTTGGTGTGTACAAGAGATATATTTCACTGACGTCGTATCTTTAAAAGTTTATTTCTGAGTTGTTTCACTGTTTGTTTTAAACTTGAAGGCTGTTTCAGGAAAATGATCCTTGGTCTGTGATTATTACTGAAAACATTTTGTCTTTCAGAGGAGGGGTTGTTATAAATGATGGGCTTTGGTGTCTGCTTTGCCTGGCACGGCACAGCCGCCCAGCGCCCTGGAACCAGCTGGGTGTGTGCTGTCAAGCTTGTTCCTATGAGCATGTCCTGCAGGTGCTCCTGCAGAGACCACAGGAGACCTTTCTTTTTATATGGGTCAAGTTTTACCCTTTGGAAGATGCTCGTCGGTGGTTTTGGTGTATTATTTCTGCATTTGGGCATGGCGGGTCTTCGCTGCAGTGCTCAGGATCTGCATTTGGCCATGTGGGATCTTTTCATTGCAGCTCTCTGGTTGTAGCGCCAGCTTAGTTGCTCCACAGTGTGGTGGATCTTAGTTCCCCAACCAGGGATCAAACCTGCGTCCCCTGCATTGCAAGGCAGATTCTTAGCCACTGGGCCACCAGGGAAGTCCCATTTCTAAAGAGTGAGTTCCACAGCTAGTTAAGCATAAACATCATAGGTGCCACGAAAGGGAGCGACACCGGAAGGGACGGTATCAGCTGTCCGTTGCTGGGTAACGAATCACCACAAAATGCCGTGCCTTGGAACAACGAACGGCTACTATCTCCATTCCCACGGCCCCGCCGGGTGGGCCTGGCTGAGTCTCGAGTGCGGCTGCAGACAAGACGTTGGCCGGTGCCACTTCATCGGTAGGCTCGACGGGGGACCAGAATCCACTTCCAGACTCACTCACAGGCTGTCCCGGAAGCAGAGGGTCCGCTGGCTGTAGACCCAACTGGAGGGCTGCCTGAGTGTCCCCACAGCGTCCACCAGCTGTTCCCAAGCGGGTCCCCGGGAGAGGAAAGCGGGGGAAGCCACCGTGCCCGTTCTGACCTGGCCTCAGAAAGCACACATCGCCCTTCTGCTGTATCCGTCCACTGGCAGTGAGTCCAGTCCAGTCCACTCAAAAAGGGAGGGAGTTAGGCGTCACTTTGGAGGGAAGAGTATCAAAGCTTTCATGACTTATTTTAAAACCCATACGCCAGCTCTGCAGTGTGAATGGGAACCAAGCAGGGAAAGAAAGAGGGAAGAACACACTGAACACAGAGGAGCTGTGTGCATGGAGGCCGTCAACGGAGGAGCGGATAAGAAGACGTGGGGCATGCATGTGTGTGTATATATGTATATGAAATTGGGTCATTTGTAGAGACATGGTGGACCTAGAGTCTGTCATATGGAGAGCAGTAAGTCAGAAAGAGGAAAACAAATATGACACCACCCTTATGGCAGGAAGTGAAGAGGAACTAAAGAGCCTCTTGATGAAAGGGAAAGACGAGAGTGAAAAAGTTGGCTTAAAACTCAACATTCAAAAAAGTAAGATCTTGGCATCCGGTCCCCTCACTTCATGGCAGATAGATGGCGAAACAATGGAAATAATAATAGACTTTATTTTCTTGGGCTCCAAAATCACTGCAGATGGTGACTGTAGCCATGAAATTAAAAGATGCATGCTCCTTGGATGAAAAGTTATGACCAACCTAGACAGCATATTAAAAAATAGAGACATTACTTTGCCAACAAAGGTCCGTCTAGTCAAAGCTATGGTTTTTCCAATAGTCATGTATGGATGTGAGAGTTGGACTATGAAGAAAACTGAGCACCAAAGAATTGATGCTTTTGAACTGTGGTGTTGGAGAAGACTCTTGAGAGTCCTTTGGACTGCAAGGAGATCCAACCAGTCCTGAATATTCATTGGAAGGACTGATGCTGAAGCTGAAACTTCAGTACTTTGGCCACCTCATGAGAAGAGCTGAGTCGTTGGAAAAGACCCCGATGCTGGGAAAGACAGAAGGCAGGAGGAGAGGGGGCGGCAGAGGGTGAGGTGGTTGGATGGCATCACGGACATGAGGGACATGAGTTTGAGCAAGCGCCAGGAGCTGGAGATGGACAGGGAAGCCTGGCGTGCTGCAGCCATGGGGTCGCAGAGTCGGACACGACTGAGTGACTGAACTGAACGCATGTATGTGGAATCCAGAAAAATAGTGCTGATGAACCGATTTGCAGGATACAAGTAGAAATACAGATGTAGCGAGTGGACTTGTGGACACAGCAGGGGAAGGAGAGGGCGGGGTGAATTAGAGTAGCACTCACGTATTTCCATGGCCGTGTGCAAAATAGACAGCCAGTGGGAAGCTGCCGCATGGCGCAAGGAGTCGCTCGGGGCTCTGTGATGATCTGGGGGTGGGGTGGTGGTGGGAGGGAGGCTCAAGAGGGAGGGCATATATATATATACATGCTTAAAGCTAGTTCATGTCACTGTACAGCAGAAACTAATGCAACATCCACCCCAATTTAAAAAAATGGGAAAAAAAGAAAAATACAAAACAGTCGTGGGGTGGGAAGGAGGAGAGTGGCTGGAGAACAAAGAGGAAATTGGGTCCAGACGAGGAAGGGGAGGATCACACCCTGGGAAGGATGTGGGATTTTATCCCAATAGTAAGAGGAGGGTATGCATCAGAGGACCGGCAGGATCCATCTGTATTTTTTAGGATCTCGATGGTGACCAAGTGGAGAAAAAGTCAGAGGGAGTCAGGAATGATGAGAGACGGATCCATTAGGACAGCGGTCCCCAGCCTTTTGGGGGCCAGCTTCACGGAAGGCAGTTTTTCCCTGGGCCAGGGTGGGAAGGATGGTTTGGGGATGATTCAAGTGCATTCCACTTATTGTGCACTTGATTCCTAAACTAATGCCGCCAGTGATCAGATAGGAGGTACCGGTCTGTGGCCCAGAGTTTGGGGACCCCTGCATCAGAAGGAAAGTACCATAACCTACAGTGAGGGGAAGATGACTCCGCTGGGGGCGGGGGGTGCAATAGGAGAGATGACTGGGCTGGAGAGGTATTTCCTGAGTGACTCCGAGCAGAAGAGAGAGGGAGGCCTCAGAGATGGTGCTGAAGTTCCCGGCTTGTGCAGTGACTGAGAAGGTGGCGGGTGCTTCCATCTATTCCACTCTAAAAGGGGAACATTGCAGGAGGAGCGACTTACAAGAGGAGGAGGAGGAGCTAAGTTATAACCAGCTGAGCCTGAGAGCCCCCCCAGACACACAGATGGTGACGTGAAGCAGAGAACTGAGTGTGCGATGCGGGAGTTCAGGTTTGAGGGTATCCATCTGGCCATGAGTTTAGCCTTGTAGAAAAAGAAAGAGATTCTTGGTGACTAGTGGGAAAGAATCTGCCTACAATGCAGGAGACCCAGTTTCGATCCCTGGGTTGGGAAGATCCCCTGGAGGAGGAAATGGCAACCCACTCCAGTACTCTTACCTGGGAAATCCATGGACAGAGGAGCCTCAGGTCACAAAGAGTTGGACACTACTGAGCTACTGACACACCTTTCAGCCTTGTAGACAGAGAAAGAGATCAGTTTAGAGAAAAGAGGAAATAAGAAAGATGACCTTTGAATCTCTCTTTTTTTCCCCCAGCTTAATTCTTCTCTGCTTTCATGGTTCGGTTAGACAAAGTCACCTGTTTTGCTTAAGCTACTTAGAGTTGGGTTGGGTTCCTGTCACTCGCATTCAAAATGTTTAACAGACACAAGACTGCCTGAGAAGAGCTTACTACTTCTTAGAACATAAGCCAACTTTTCTTCCTACTTGCAAAGAAAAGAGATGAGAAAGTTCTTAATTTGTATGCAAATGGGGTGGATGGTGACCTCTTCCTCAGCAGTAGCAGCGTGTCCTCTTTGCAGAAAACAGAAACTTACTTTCCACTTTTGACAAATGGTACATTGCAGAACGGCAGCCTGAGGCAAACATTCCCTTCTTCTTCTGCCACTGCTGATTATTAAGCGAGGCCTCACTTGCTGTGTAAATGCTTCCATAACCTTTGACACGATCATTTCAGATCTTTCCTCCTGGGTAAAAACTTTCAGCAGAAGTGCCTGGGCAGAGAAGTCTAATCAGAAAGCGGGTCAGCCTCCCGCAGGTGATCAACATTCAGAGTGTGTGGGTCCCTCCTGGCAATGATTCTAGAAAGACGAACTGACAGAAGCCAAATGGAAGGTGGCCTCATGTGTCGACATCAGGTACCTGGTCAGCAGATCATCTCCTGTCTTAGAAGAACACGGATTCCCACAGACCTGACATGCTGGAAATCCCAGGGACAGAGGAGCCTGGCGGGCTATAGTCCACGGGGTCGCAAAATGTGATGGGTGGCAGAAACCAACACAATATTGTAAAGCAAACATCATCCAACTGAAAATAAATAGCAACAATGACTATGATCTTAGAGCTCCTGGGGGTCGGACACAACTTGGTGGCTGAACAGCGACACTTGGGGATGGGAAGAAGGGCTCTAGACAAGATGGCCTTGAGTGTAACCTGGGATCCCGTGACGACACTCCTAGGAAGAATAATCGACGAGGAATTTATCACCTACAAAATGTTTTTATGTGGATTGCTCACCAAGCCTTCTTCTTGGAGCAGCTTCAGTCGTTATGGGACCTAACTTCTAAACAAACCCCCAGGGTCCAGAAATCCTTGTTTGTTCAGACCCACCTTCATCAGTTTTGGAGTTTAACATACCTGGGGGGAAAGTGGCGATGTCTCCTGTACTTCAGTGCACAGACAATCACTCCAACACGTCACGTCTTAGCAACAGTAACTACTGGGAGGAGGAGAGGGTGGTGTGGACAGAGACAGTGGCATGGACACCACGTGTGAAACAGCCAGCCGGCGGGAGCCTGCCGTGTGACGCCGGGAGCTCAGAGCAGCCTGCGACAGCCTGGAGCGGCAGGATGGCGGGGAGGCGGAGGGGAGGCGCGGGAGGGAGGGGACGGACACACACCTGTGGCTGATGCATGTTGCTGCGGCAGAAACCGAATCAACATTGTGAAGCAAGCGCCCTCCAATGAAACCCAAATAACTGAAAACAGTAATTACTCTCTTAGAGTTCCTGGTGGTCAGGAGTGTGGGAGTGGCCTAGCTGGATGATTCGGGCACGGGGCGTCTCGTGGGTTTGCAGTCAGATGTTGGGGCTGTGTGATCTGAAGGCGTGAGGCTCCCCTTCCAAGACGGCTCGTGCATGGAAGGCGCACTCACACCACTGGCTTCCTGCAGCGTGGGCAGTCCGAAGGAGGGCGCCAGGCGGGAGGCCCAGCGCCTGTTCTGACCTGGTCTCTGAAACTGGCTAACACTCCTCCTGCCATAATTCTGCTCATCAGAAGTGAGTCACTAAGTCAGAGCCACACTCAAAGGGAGGAGTATCAAGTACTTTGTGGACATGTGTTAAAACCAAGTCTCTTTAAGTCAAAAAGCTGGGAGAAGAGGCATCAAGTCACTTTAATTATGCATTGAGCAGAGACTAGCCAACCCAACTCCATCACACACATTGCATTTTGCAGTGAGCGCTTTTCATCAGTCAGGTCCTCCCAGGAAACAGATGGCACGCTCAGATGGTGAATCATCTCAGAGACACAGAAAAAGCAGTTGACAAACTACAACACCCATTGGTGAGAAAAAAATAAAAATCAACAAACTGGGAATACAAGGGAATCTCCTCTACCTGATGAAGTACATGCTTAATGGTGAAAGACTAAGTGCCTTCCCCAAAGACTAGAAATGCGGCAGAAAGGCCCAGTCTCCCCATTGCTATAGACGGCATCACTGACTCAAGGGACGTGAGTTTAAGCAAACTCAGGAGAGTGTGAAGGACAGGGAAGCCTGGCGTGCTGCCGTCCGTGGGGCTGCAGAGGGTCGGGCATGAGCAACAGCATGCCGTTGATTCGAACCATTGAAACGAAGATGGTTTCTTTACTGATTAATAAGGAGTCTAACCATTGAAATGAAGATGGTTTCTTTATTGATTAATAAAGAGTCTAACTTGAAAGAAGGCCCCTAAATTAAAGGCATTCAGATTGAAAAGAAAGAAGCAAAACTTTTTATTCACAGATGGCATCATCCTATAGTCCATTGAATGTACACACATACACATCCTCCTAGAATTAGTAAATTTAGCAAGTTTTCAGGACAAAAGATCAATACACAAGTTGCATTTTTTTATATTAGCAATGAACAATTTGAGCATTAGATGTTTTTAACTTTCATTTACAATAGCATCAGAAAAGAATAAACACTTCAGAATAAATTTAACAACAAAATGTGGAGTATCCGTACACTGAAAGCTGTTCAACCTTACTGAGAAAAATTAAAGAAGATGTAAATAAATGGAGACATATTCCATGTTTATGGATTGTAAGATTTAGTATTGTTAATATGTTTAATCTCCTCAAATTGATCTATAGACTCAATGCAACATCAATTCAGATTCCAGCAGGATTTTTTGAGGAAACTAACAAGCTGCTCCTAAAATGTATGCGAAAATACAAAAGACCTAGCTTTGCCAAAACAATTATGAATAGGGAAAAAAAAGTTGGAGTACCTATACTGTCCAGTATGAAAACGTCCTTAAAGATGGCCCTCGCAGTAAACAGGGCCGTGTGACACTGAGGCAAGGATCGGAATACTGACCAGCGGAACAGAAGCGAGACTTCAGAAATTAAACCCTCACACTTGCGGTCAATTGATTTTTGACAAAGATGCCAAGACAATTCAACAGGGGAGAGGAAAGGATAGCCTTTACAAAACTGGTATTTTAGCAATTAAATGTTCCTATATTAAAATTTTAGTTCAGGCCCTTACCACATACCATGTGTAAAAATGAACTCCAGGGTGAATTACAGGCCTAACTGTAAGACCTGCAATCATAAAACTTCCGGGAGAAACCACAGGAGAAAACCTTTCAGACTTTGAGTTAGGAAAAAGATTCCTTAGGCATGACACCAAAACCACAAGTCAGTTGTTAACCTGGCTATCATTAAAATCAACATCTTTTGCACTTCAAAAGACACCATTAAGAAAGTGAAAAGACAAGTCACCATCTGGGAGAAAATATTTGCTAATCACATATGTGACAAAGAACTTGCATCCAGAAAATGGAAACAGCTCTTGCAACTCAATAAGAAGACAATCTTAAACGAACTAAAAGTGACCAAAAGACCTGATGGACGTTTTACGAAGATGGCAATACAGAGACTGGAGCTTCCAAAGCAGGGGGTGTGGGCTTGATCCCTGGTCAGAGCACTAACATCCCACATGCCTTGAGGCCAAAAACCCGGAACGTAAAACAGAAGCAGTGTTGTAACAAATCTAATAAAGACTTCAAAATGATCCATATTTAAAAAATAATAAATTTTCTTATTAAAAAAAGGTGGCAATACAGATGACTAATAAGTACATGAAAAGACACTCAACAGTATTAGTTACTAGGAACCAACTAAAACCATAAGAAGATACTATGAGACACGTCATAAGTGGCTAAAATATTTAAAACTCAGACAGTACCGAGTACGGGCAAGGACGTGCCGCAGCTGGAACTCTCTTCGTTGCTGGTGCATATGTAAAACGATACAACAGCTTTGGAAAATAGTTTGACGGTTTCTTTGAAAGTGAAGCGTAACCTTACCATATGATCCAGCAACTGCACTTCTCAGAAGCTGCCCAAGGGAACCGAAGGCACACGTCCACACAAAGACTTGCATGTCAGTGTTCGCAGGAGCTTTACTAAAAATAGCCCTAACCTGCAAACAACACAAGTGTCCACAAACCACAGGTGGTGTATCATGGAACACACCTGGAGTGAAAAGGAAGAGAACACTGAGACACGTTTTAATGTGGTGACCCTCAAAAACGCTGTGCTGAGGGAAAGCAGCAGACAGAAGGCTTTGTATTGCATGATTGATTTATCCAAATCGACCCTGGATATTCGCTGGAAGAACCGATGATGAAGCTGAAGCTCCAATACCTTGGCCTCTTGATGTGAAGAACTGACTCATGGGAAAAGAGCCTGATGCTGGGAAAGACTGAAGGCAGGAGAAGGGGGCGACAGAGGACGAGATGGTTGGATGGCATCACCGACGTGTTAGACAAGAGTCTGAGCAAACGCTGGGAGATGGTGAAGGACAGGGAAGCCTGGCATGCTGCAGTCAGTGAGACCGCAAGGAGTCAGACACGACGGAGTGACTAAACAATTCATACCGTGTGTCCAGAAAAGGGAAATTCTGGAAATTGCCTGGAGCTACTGCAAACAGGCTGGGATTGAACTATGGGGACTGGTAATGGAAATGTTCTGAAACAGGATTGTGGTGATCAAATTACTAAGAATCACTGAAATTTACACTTATTGTGAACTCTATAGTATGCCAACTATACATTAATAACTGTGTGGGGAGAAAAGAGAGAGAAAGTGTCAGAGGGGAAGGGAGGCGGGTGATGTTCACAGACATCAGTCGCGGGACAGAGAGGCCGGTGGAGAGGGTGGCTCGAGATCTGAAGGGGCAGACGTGGAATACCAAGGCATGCGTCATTTCTGCACACCCCCAGCTTCCCCGCTTCCTGTTACAGCCCTGCAATCCTCCTGGGGAGAACAGCTCCCCCAGGGCTGCAACGACTTCTCATGTCTGCCTGCAGGGAGAAGCAGGTGACCCGGGCCCAGCCAACCAATGTCGACCCTAAGGGTTTTAGCAGAGCTCTTGGGAAGTTGTTGCTTCGGCTTCTAAACAGGTAACACAGAAAGCTGTCACTGTTGGAGGACAATTTTTCCACCATAGGAGAGGTCAGCACGGAGGAAGGGAGAGCTGAGAGATGGAGGAAAAGAGAGAAAGACACTCACGACGTCTTGAGGTCCAGCCACTTCTAGACGTTTCAGCTGAGTCGTCTGTGATTCCATCAGCGTCTGCAAGGCTTCCGTCGCTTGTCACAAACAGCCCTAACCCCCTGCTCCCGCTTCATCGCCCCCTCAAACCTCTTCATTCTCCCCTCTCATTCCTTCTCACCTCTTGAGGCTTCTGAGTATGCAGGGGGAGGGGAACCAGCCTCTCGCCACCTGCTGCATGAACTCGTTGGACCAGTGACTTCCTTCCCTGAGCCTCTGCCACCCCATCTGTAAATCAGGGCTAATGACACTGACCTACACGTTTTGCCAGAGGATGAAATCAGGCCCTGTATGCCAAGTGCCTGTCACACAGTGCGTGCCTGCCAAGTCATTCAGTCGCGTCCGACTCTGCGACCATGGTCTGTAGCCCACCAGGCTCCTCTGCCCCTGGGATTCTCCAGGCCAGAACACTGGAGTGAGTTGCCATCCCCTTCTCCAGGGTGTCACATAGTAGGTTTTCCATAAACATGATACTGCTGTTTTCAGATTTTTTTAAAATGTTGACCATTTTTAAAAATTTTATTTATTTTTAATTGACTGATTGCTTTATACAATACTGGTTTGATTGCTGTCCTACATCAACAGGAATTAACCATGTGTATATGCCTCTCCCTCCTGAAGCTCCCTCCCACCTCCCCCCCTTTCGCACCCAACAGAGCCCCAAAATCACTGCAGATGGTGACTGCAGCCATGAAATTAAAAGACACTCACTCCTTGGAAGGAAAGTTATGACCAACCTAGATAGCATATTAAAAAGCAGAGATATTACTTTGCCAACAAAGGTCAACAAAGGTCTGTCTAGTCAAGGCTATGGTTTTTCCACTGATCATGTATGGATGTGAGAGTTGGACTGTGAAGATGCTTTTGAACTGTGGTGTTGGAGAAGACTCTTGAGAGTCCCTTGGACTGCAAGGAGATCCAACCAGTCCATCCTAAGGGAGATCAGTCCTGGGTGTTCATTGGAAGGACTGATGCTGAAGCTGAAACTCCAATACTGTGGCTAGCTGATGCGAAGAGTTGACTCATTGGAAAAGACCCTGATGCTGGGAGGGACTGGGGGCAGGAGGAGAAGGGGATGACAGAGGATGAGATGGCTGGATGGCATCACCGACTTGATGGACATGAGTTTGAGTGAACTCTGGGAGTTGGTGATGGACAGGGAGGCCTGGCATGCTGCGATTCATGGGGTTGCAAAAAGTCGGACACAACTGAGCGACTGAACTGGACTGAACTGATGTGGACTATTTTTAAAGTCTTTATTGAACGTGTTACAATATTACTTGTGGCTTACGTTTTGGTTTTAGGGCTCCAAAGATGTGTGGGGTCTTGGTTCCCTGGATGGAACCCACACACATTCAGGATTGGAAGGTGAAGTTTCAGCCTCTGGACTGCCAGGCAAGTCCCCAGTGTATTACTATTATTAAGAAAAGTGATTATTAATAATTATTATTTCTTAGCATTAGTGGCCCAAGAGGTGGTGTTTGGTACCAGAGCTCTGCACAGGACCAACCCTGTCTGGGTGAAGATGTCAGAATTGACTCACGGGTCCCCCTGGGATGGCCAGCATCACTAGTCCATGTCCCTGCAGGCTCAGCTGGGAGCAGTTGGAGAGCAATTAGCTAGGGCTGAGGGCAAGGGGGCTTGGAACCGTCAGCAATGAGCTATAATCCTCCTAATCACCATGTCAGCCAAAGTTCCCTACCTCCAAAAAGCACAAGGATCAGCTGAGACTCTTGTCGGTGCGTGGATTCTGACCCAGGTGGCCCTGCAGGTTCGGGAGCACCGGTGTGGGGCCTGAGATTGTTCCTCTAGCTGGCTGCCAGGTCCACGGACCACATGTTGAGTAAGGAGGACTCCCCAACACGTGTTCATATTTGGCTTCGTGTTGGAATCACCTGCGTGCATGCGTGCGTGCTAAGTCACTTCAGTTGTCTCCAATTTGCCACCCTACTGACTGTAGCCCGCCAGGCCCCTCTGTCTATGGGAATCACCTGGGGAACTTAAAACACTGCTGGTGTCTGGTTCTGCCCCGAAAGGGTCTCCTCAGTTGCTCTGGGGTGTGGCCGGCGCCCCTGTATTTAAGGCGTCCTCAGGGGCAAGCGGGGATGGGATCCGTGGTCCTAAAGGAACTGCGGTCTCTTTCCCCACACGTCCTCAGGCGGGAGGGATTTGCTTTAAACACCAGAGGGGGAAATTGACTTAAAAAATCCTTCTAGTAGTACCCGCCCCCAACACACACACAGGAAGGAAATAACTGACTCCTAGCTTGAACCGTCAGACACGGAAATACCAACAGAGACGAGGCGTGCAGGTGAAGGAGCGCCGGGTGGAGCCTTTACCCCGCTGAGACGCCTGTCCCGGGCAGGCGAGGAGCGGGCCGCGAGCTCTGTTCAGGAGGCAGAGCGGTGACCTTTCACTCGGGGAGAAGAGCGCGCCTCCCCAAGCCGCCCGCAGCGGAGGCTGTTCAGGGAGCCTTGAATGTTAATGGATGCGCGCTGGAAATGGCTCCTCCCCAGAGGAGCGTGGTCCTGGCCCTCTGGGCTTGGAGGTGCCCCTTTGTCTCCCTGTCGCTCTCCTCCTCGGACCCTAGAATCCCGCCTCTGTGCGGGCGCGGTGAGCCGGGGGCCGCCGTGTCCGCGCCGCAGGCGGAGTGGGGTCAGCCCCGGCGAGAGCCGCCTCGCCCCCGGGGCGCCGGAACCGGCAGCAGCCGTCCTCAGGGTGGCAGGAATGAGTGCAGCCTGTAGCAAGAGGGCAGGCTCTCCCCCAAGCGCCTGCCGGAGCCCGGGGTTTCCAGAAGCTCAGCGAGAAGACCTGTACCTGGTGACCCTGCACCTGGTGACCCTGTACCTGATGACCCTGTACCTGGTGACCCTGTACCTGGTGACCCTGTACCTGGTGACCCTGCACCTGGTGACCCACCAGGCCGGTTCAGGCAGAGCGTCTTTGCCTCTCGCTGGAGCCGCTCCAGGGAAACGCCGCTCAGCACGGGAGCAGTGAGTGCCGCTGCCCGCTGTGCGGCTTTGAGCAATACTAATAATTTTAAAGTGGGCTCCTGATTTCTTGAGCAACACAGCGCAGGGGGCCTTTGCCTTCCGCTCCGGTGTGGCTGCCTTCACCCCTAGGGTCCCTCTGTCCTTAAACTTCTCTGCACACCGGGCCACCCTGAGATGCAGAGCTGAGGGGAAGCTCGCTCATTTCTGTTCCGTACAAGAAAAACATCCGTGGGCCTTTTCCCCACGTTATCTTGTGCTGAACTAGTTTCCAGCTTTTGTCTAAGTGTTGTTTAGGAAGACCCTCGTGGGAAATGGCGCCCGCCGCCCAGAGTGTTCTGCAGGGTTTCTCGCGGAGGCTGAGAAAGGTGCTGGTAGGGCCCCCGTTGCTACAGAGACGGTGAGGCGGTTCATTACATGTAAATTCCAGGCAGATAGAAGGCTGTGCGGGTGAGTTCTCTCAAAAAGGGGAAGTTTCGGGAGAGATGGGGAAGCAAATTGGCAGAGAAACTGGAGAAACTCAGTCTCAGGGGCTCTGTTCTCCAGGGAGATGTGGGCGGAGGCAATCATATCTCTCTTTCGCTCCCCAGGAAAGTAGCACATTCTCATCTAAGCTTTTCTTCTCATAAACCAGGGGTCCAGGCAGGGATATCAGAAGGGATAAAAATATTTATGCTAAGAAAAAGTTTGTTTGCCTGAAATCCAGTCCAGGGGACCACAGCCTGCCCCTGAGCTTTTTCAAGACCGCACCAACACCCCACCTCAAGTCCCAATGTCTGCTCTCAGATCTCTATGGAGTTAACTCGTGTGTGTGTGTGTGTGTGTGTGCACGTACACACGCACATGTGCACACACGCACATGTGCACACAAGCATGAACGTGACAGAATGTGAAACTGACCAGGGCATGAAATCGGCCTTGTAAACTGTAAGCATGGCGTGCGTCTATGTATTCTATGCCTCATACAGTGTGAATCACATTTCAGAAAAGACAAGACAGGTACTGAAGAATAAAGATAAGCCTGGGACACCATCACCTAAAGAAACTGACCTCTGTTAGAGCATTTGCAGTGGGCAGAGTCCCACCGCTCCGACCCCAGCCCCCTTCCCCACCCCTGCACAAAGGCTGTTTTCCACCTTAAGCCCCCATCTTGAAGCTGCAGCTTTTCTTCAGATGCTCTGTATCACTCAGCTGGTTTCCTGCCAACCAGCCTGGAGCCCATCCACCCAGGGCTGTGCCCAGCAGAGCTTGAAGGAAGCCAGAGATGGTCCCCAGCTTCTCAAGCCTGGGTCCCCGCTGTGCACTTCACTTATACTGTTATTACCTCAGCTCCACCTCAGCTCCTCAGGCATTTGGTCCCAGAGGTCGGGGGCCTCTGAATATTTTAAGGAAAGGCCAGAGACTCCGACTTGGCTGGGGGTGGATGGGTGGCACTTAGGAGAGAGGGGGTATGCTGTGACTTCCAGGAGGGAAGCTGATCTAAGTCACTAGTAGCCCAAGACAGAAGTATCGAGTTCTATCAAAGCCTCAGGTCCAAAGGGCAAGGTGAAACTAGAGACCGAAACGCAAGCGGTGGGTGATCAATGAGCTCAGATGCTGGGAGAATTCTGAACAAGGAGGTGGGCAGGAGGCGGGGCTGGGAGAAGCGAAGTTCAGAGCCAGAAGTCAGTGAACCTGGAGAGAACTCTGACGTGTGCCTTAAACAAGAGAGAGTGTGGCCAGACGCAGGGCTGGGTGTGACAGCTGAAAGGAACCTGCAAGGCTGGCCACGTGTCGTGTGCTTAGACTCGGAGAGTTCATCCATCAGCCTCCTTCTTTGTCCTTTCCCAGTCTGGTCGCACACTTTGATCCTCAAGCGGCTCTCAGCTGCTGCCCTGCCCACGTTCCCAACCCCACCACCTTCAGCCCCACTCGCCTCCCTCTAATATAGAATTGAATCATTTCCTTACATTTAGAAAAGAAACACCCTCTAGAGAAATGCCCTTCCTCTCTACCTCCACCCATTCTGAATAATAAATCTAGAAGACAAAAACTAAGGCCATCAAAATAAAGTCACTTGCTGATGAGCTCTGACTTGGGAAAGTTAAATATTTATGGATAGAAGGGCACAGGGGAAATCCACTTGGGGGAAATGATTTCTAAAGTTTGCTGTCTACTTATGGTCTTAAAAGTTTTCAATTTCTCAGGTTGCAGGAAAAGATCAATCGTGGGGAGGTAAAAATTTGTTTTGGAAAAGCCGTGAAAAATGTCTTTGCTCTGACATGAAGTAACAGAGTTTTGTCTCGTGTTCCTGGTGGGCACGGTGAGGAAGATGGGGCTAAGATAAAAGACGGCCGGTCCTGGTGGCTTATGTTGCTGACACATAGTCTTAAAGATGATAATCAGCTCGCCTGGGAGAGCTCAAGGGAAGAAGGCTACGCGGGTAGAATGAACACGTACGATCTATAAATAGGGCACATGCTTGAGAAGCCATTCTCTAATCTGGAGGCAGGCTCGCGTCTGCTCCTCCATTGAGTCACTGCCCGTTAATGGTGTTGCTGGAGCTTCTATCAATCTAATGACTGTGCTTTGGAATAATAATGCTTGTCTCCTGGCCCATCTCTCCCATTTGACGGACAGCTTGGATTCATCAGAGAAAGGGCCTGAGAGCTACATCAGTCATTATTAAATAGAAATCGATGGAGGCCGTTCCGTGAAGTAAGCCGTGGGTCCGTGATAGGCGGCCACGTGTTACCTCTCAGCTGCCAGCTCCGGTACAGCTCCCAGGCGCCAGGGTCTGGTGAGGCCATACTGGGCCTCTGGGGCCTGGAAACCTGAGCGTGGACATTGGAAGTTAGTCCTGCTAAGGGGACAGTCGGGAAGGGATGCAATGTCAGTGATGCCCCTGGTGGGTAGCTCATAGGCAGCCCTGGTTCTGGGCTCCCCAGGTGGGCAGAAGTCAGCCTGAATCCTCCGCTCCAGGCTGCTCGGTGCCCATCACACAGCCCACACACCCACTCTGAACTAGCACGGTGGGAAAGACTACTTGGCCCCCCAAATGGAAGGAAAGCCAGGAGCTGTTGTCATCTGAGGGTCTAACGGCAGGGGTCCCAGGTACCTGCAGAGTCACTGACCACCAGCCAGGCTGGCTCCTCCCCACACCTGCCCTTCCTCTTCTGCTGTCCTGGCCCCAGCTTACTCCCGGCACAGCGAGGGGAGGGGTCCTTCCACGAGGCTGATGCCCAGAGAGGCGCTCGTAACCATATGTCCTCCCCTGTGTCAGCGAGCTCTCCAAGGACTGGAGGAAGGCGCTGCTTCCTAAGGGTGCAGGCATCCCCAGCTCCGCTCCGCCTTGTTGGCCCAGCGGTGGCACCCAGGCCTCAGGCGGGCTCACCCGTTCCTGTTCAGACAGGTGGCGCGTGTGTGCACGCTCAGTCGCTGAATCACAACCAACTCTTTGCAACTCCATGGACTGTAGCCCGCCAGGCTCCTCTGTCCACGGGATTCTCCAGGCAAGAATGCTGGAGTGGGTTGCCGTTTCCTTCTCCAGGGGATCTTCCCGACCCAGGGATCAAACCCACATCCCCTGCATTGCAGGCAGATTCTTTACTGTCTGTGCCACCAGGGAAGCTGCCAATGAGTGCGTGTGATCCCTGCAGAAACAGATGGTGGGCTACAGTCCATGGGGTCACAACTCCCAGTCTGCCACTATGACCTCTGTTTCCAGGACAGGAAAAGAGACTTACAGAAATGAAGTAGCTTGAGCAAGTTGGCACGGAGGGCATCACAGCCACCGCTCAGCCCACGTCCGCAGAGTGTGACGCTCGTGTCCACCTCCACCACGGCATGCCCCCGTTGTTCCTATAGTTCAGGCCCACTCCCTCTGCTGGCCCAGGGCTGACTTCTGCCCTCCACACCACAGTGCAAAGCCCCCGCCTTCATCTGGCCTTTGTGCCTGAACCCGCCCAGAGCTGTGGCCGCTCTGCTCAGGACACAGATCTGCGTGATGGACCCCTCGCCTCTGCCCTGTCGCCCACCCCACCCCCAGCCCCACCAGCCTTGGTTCAGAGGGTGTGTGTCTCTCGTGGCACCAGGCACAGGCTTGGCGGCTGCAGACGAACAGCCTCTTCTTGGTCAAAATATTTGGTTCCCCTGAAAATTGTGCCGGAGCCCGATCACGTTGGTGCCGGGGTTTCCCTGAGGACAAGGACTGAGCCTGGGCCCGGAAGAGGCTGCTGGAGGAGGAAGTGGGTCGGTGGCACGGGGGCCGTGGTCTTGGCTCATTCAGATAAGCTAAGTCCTCTCCCGAGAAGAGATGCTGGTTTAGGGCCACCAGCCTGAGCTGAGGAAACTTCCTGCTTATAAAACTCAAGGGCTCCCACGATAGCACCTAACTAATTAGCCAGTGGTTCTGTGTAAATTTGCCTTTTATAAATTCAAAAGACCAAACTCCTTGGACAAAAGTCCAACCAAAGTTCAGTTTTAAAGAAAGTCTCAGAGAGAGCATCTAGCTGGGTTTGTTTAGACTTTTATTAAAGAAAGATATACATATGCATATATATGTATATATTAAAGATATATATTTTTAATTTATTAATACAAAAATTAAATATGTAATAAGCATGTCTTCCCTAACATGTTTAGGGGATTAAAAACTCATTAACAATAGGAATCAATGACCTGAGTATCAAACTCACAGGTAAGTGAACACACAGATATGTTTTAAAAACTATGTGTTTTATTTTTTTATTTTTTTACTTTACAATACTGTATTGGTTTTGCCATATATTGACATGAATCCACCACAGGTGTACATGAGTTCCAAACCCTGAACCCCCCCCTCCCACCACCCTCCCCATATCATCTCTCTGGGTCATCCCAGTGCCCCAGCCCCAAGCATCCTGTATCCTGTATCGAACCTAGACTAGCGATTCATTTCTTACATGATATTATACATGTTTCAATGCCATTCTCCCAATCATCCCACCCTCTCCCTCTCCCACAGAGTCCAAAAGTCTGTTCTATACATCTGTGTCTCTTGCTGTCTCGCATACAGGGTTATCATTGCCATCTTTCTAAATTCCTTATATATGTGTTAGTATACTGTATTGGTGTTTTTCTTTCTGGCTTACTTCACTCTGTATAATCGGCTCCAGTTTCATCCACCTCATTAGAACTGATTCAAATGTATTCTTTTTAATGGCTGAGTAATACTCCATTGTGTATATGTACCACAGCTTTCTTATCCATTCGTCTGCTGATGGACATCTAGGTTGCTTCCATGTCCTGGCTATTATAAACAGTGCTGCGATGAACATTGGGGTACACTTGTCTCTTTCAATTCTGGTT